>ML120550.1:0-155244 GCA_003788595.2 Choiromyces venosus 120613-1 | reverse complement strand
GAGCTAAGTGGACAGGATATCCTCCTAACCACGACTTAGTGTGGTACTCAGCTGAGAACTTTAGTAATGCCAAACATGCAATCGAACACTTTCACCGAGAAAACCCAGGAAAGCCTGGTCAAAGAGGAAGAACAAATGAGTAACAAAGACTGGATCAATCTAACAGATCTCCCTACATCCACGCAAACTACACCCAAACAAAAAGAACACAACCAGAAAAGCTGGACGGGCTGCTACGACGATGGATGCCAAATACACTTCGCGGAAAAAGAAGGAGCAGACTACTGGCCACGAGAAGAACACAGAACCCCTCCGCCGTTGTCACCACAATCACCACCCATGACGGCATGGGCAAGATTCCCACCCACTTCACCGTCCCCACATACGCCGCCATCGTCGCCATGCGACAACAACATCCTTTTGACGGCAAAACAGGAGAAGTTTTCAGGGACGAAAACGAAGAGAAGGGGGGGCAAAAAACTTTGGCCAAAAGTCAAGAAAGAGAAATGTGTAACCTGGGGGAAACAGGTACAAAAAGAAACGAAATCAGAACCGAGCCACACCACAGATCAGGATACGATAATGGGCCTATACGAACGATTAAGACATGTACAAGAAATGGTGGACGAGGCCCGGATAGATCGGAATCTCTTCGAGGGACAAGCAAAAATGTGGGAAAGGACGGGAAGGACTCTCCAAAGGGAAAAAACAAAGTTAGAGAGAGACGTGAGAGTCCAATGAATAAGAGCAGGATGGGCAGAATGGAAGGTGATAATTTCGGAAAGGAAATTAGAAATAAAAGAGAGGGAGAACAAACTGCTAAGGGAAACGACGGAAAAAAACAACAGAGAGATACGAAAATTGGCAGTAAGATTGGACAAGTTGACAGAGAAAAAGGATGATAGACCGTTGGCCTAATGGGACTTAGGCCATAGGGAAGGGGGAGCTAGTGTTACAAACCTAGCACGGAAAAGGGTTTCCACATGACTCATAATTATGAGGTCATAGGTTTGTAATGTTTTTGCACACATGACCAATTAGGTCATGTGAGTTTCACACATGACTCGCACTTTTGAGTCATAGTTGTTATATTTGATTTAATTGCGTCATAACTTGTTTGAAGTTATTAGTTGATTTTGCGCACATGACTTATTTAGAAGTCATGTGAGTTTCACACATGACCAATTTATGGTCATGTGGTTATTATGTTACGCGAATGTATGAGTCACAGTTATGACTCATAATAGTTATTGATTTGTAAGCAGGTTG
Source organism: Choiromyces venosus 120613-1 (assembly GCA_003788595.2). Taxonomy (NCBI): domain Eukaryota; kingdom Fungi; phylum Ascomycota; class Pezizomycetes; order Pezizales; family Tuberaceae; genus Choiromyces; species Choiromyces venosus. The sequence goes on along the minus strand of ML120550.1, from coordinate 153,975 downwards.
GGGGAAGGACTATATAAGGAGGAGGATACGATGTAGTAGTTAGTTCTTCACGCAACCATCTAAGTTATTTCCTAGATATAACTTTACGACTTTATGAATATAAAACATCTTTACTCTCTTTACTCATAAGTGCGATTACGAGAATTTAGTCTTAGGAAGGCTAAAACAAATACGAGAACTTAGTCTTAGGAAGACTAAGTAAAAGACACGAACTTAATCTTAGGAAGACTAAGTAAAAGATACGAACTTAGTCTTAGGAAGATTAAGTAAAGAATAAATACGACTCTGAGTATTTATCCCCTCCTAGTACAATAAGATAATAGTCATTTATCATAGTTGCCTGTTGCACGGTTACATAATAGGAGTGATTGTATAGGCAATCCTAACAATGGACCGGGGTTTGAAGTTGGTCTGGAATGGCCGGGCTACAACCCCTGTCCGTCTCATCACTAACTTCTATGCCTGAGTAGGTCGGATTGCTTGAATTCAGTCTGTCAGGTGTTCAGCTATATTGACTCGACACCAGGAGACGATTTTAGACACTTCTAGTGCTAGTTAGGCAATGCGAGAATACTGTAGCGCCAATAGTGTCGGTAAACAATACCGTTCATGGCTAGATTTTATTAAGCCACCCACCCTAACAACACCCTCATTTCGTCTAATTTTTTCATGCCAGAGTCTTGAGTCCAATCGTAGTTGAGAATGCTTAGATTATTATGAATATAATGTTGAACACTCTGAAAACGCTATTTTGCAGGCAAATCTTTTGCTTCAATAACGAGTGATAGTCAGTGATCCTACAACCACCCTGGAGCCCTGTGTATTAGACTTGACGCATCATATACAACACGAGAAAACTATACAAACTTCTCATCTTCACCGAACTGTTGACGCGATACCAAAAGGCAGCGGTAACATATTTCTACATTACCGATACCTCGTGGCGTTGCGACCGCACGACGTCCCATGGCATCACAGTTGCGAAAGCACGCCATCCCATCGCGTCACAGTCATGACAGCATGACGTCCCATGGCGTCACGGTTGCGACACCGGTACTTGTACCCCGATCCTCGCACCTTCTCCTGTGTACCTCCATATTCTCTTCTACCGGTCTCCCTACTCCAGCTACGTCCTCCCCCCGCCAAACCATTCCATCAAGTCGTTCCAATTTCTACATGCACCAGCCTCTTGGGATAACCTCTGTGAACCTTATTTCTGACCAACCACTCAGGGGCGGCAGAGGGAGAAAGTTACAAACCAGTGTACATCTCTCTATATAGGGCTTCACAGCTGGTATACCTTTGGGACCGTGGTGCGAGATTTCTCAGGTTCTGAGAGTTAGTATTCCGATTGGTTTACATCTATTTGTGGAGCCTCTCCTCTGTGCAGATACTCACGATACTAGAACTGACCATATTCTCAACAGACCACCTTGTGCTCCACAATTCGAAATGCACCATATCATGCTACATCTTTCTCAATTCCCCTGGCATCATACCAATAATGGTACACTGGGAAACATTATGCGTCCCCCCTACCACCAAACACCCACCAGTATAAGACAAAGGCCTGGGAGCAAGGTGCCGGTAATAATTGATACTACGCTTTATCCTACAGTGAAGTCCTGTGTTGATGGGGGGTCTGCCTCGATGAAGCTCTCTCAGCCCAAGGGCAAGCAACCAAGGCTCAGGCCAAGGACCGATAGCAAAATGGAAGGCTGGTTTGATAAGGGAATGTCCCTGACCCGGGAGGACCAGGCGGCCTGTGAGGAGGCAAAGGGGAGGGGTGAGAAGGGGTTCCACGTTATTCAGCGCAAGCAAGGTATTCAATAGCAGTTGTGTAGTACATGTCGTGGAACACTCAAATAACACATTCTTAGGAAACATCATAGAAGTGTTACTCAATATAGATATCGAGACACACAATTCTCGTCCACACCTGGCCAGCCTGCAAGCGCTATCCCTGGACCAATGCGATGTGCTTGGTGCCTCATATCAGCAAGTCAACATTGGTGCAGGCAAGCTGTATGTGGCCCTCAATCGCAACTATCGCCACCTTCAGGTTGTATTTGCCAATCCAGCCTCCGCTATCTACGGTGAGGAGGTTGGGGCAAGGATTGTGAAGCAGGCTATAGACAACATTACTAAGTACTGTGAGATTCAGCCTCCGAGGCTTCCACGCAGCATAAGGCACAATCATACTGAGGATTGGCTCCTGCAAAATCCATGACACTATGCCTATCCAAACTCGCGCTGTGGGGTGTTCCATTAGGGCATTTGGGCGCAACAGGGACATGAGGACCTAGGACCCGTTTTGACTAAGGATACCAACGACATCGGTTCAAATACATGTGGAGACCTACAAGCGCTCCTTGCCTCATTCCAGAATATCACACAGCTTAAGCGGTTGCTTCTCGGGGCTATTGACAGGCCACAACGTGACACAATGCAGTCCACTATTGAGCTATTACCCCATCACTTCCGGAATCTCTGGACCAATTATGACAACGAGTGCTTTTCCCTACATGCATGCCTCATCAACGTCATAACGGAGCCGCACCTGGACCAGGGTGACCTTGACAGGACGATGAGTGTGCCATTGGGACAGTTTGAAGGGGCCGGGTTTTGCGTATTCGATTTGGAACAGTGCTTTCACTTTCCCGCGGGTTCGATGGCAGGCATCTGCGGTCGCAAGCTAATCCACTTTACAAGGCTCTGGACTGGTTCCCGACTCTGCTTGGTTTCAACTATGCATGGGTTCATACTGCGGCATGTTTTCAGGAGTCAGAGAGAGGCAGTTGCTGGTAGGGGGTAGACGCACAAGCGGAAGCATGATTGCATGAATGGCACTGCTCTCCCTGATCTCCAGAATGAGGATTCCGATTCTGAATTGTTTCTGAGAAATTAACTTACCTTATTTGTATGATGGGATGTATCTGCCCTCTGTTGTGTTGGATTACCCCGGAGGCCATGTGGCGGTACAAATATGTGGATATGTGGATTTGTGGCGGATCAGAATAAAAAAGATAATATGAGAACAATTGATAATTTAGCCAGGAACAATGTTCCTAAGCCTACCATGATGTGTAACTAATATTCATGAAATAAGCTTCTAATTTGCACAAGTGTTGTGATACGAAGTGACGTTGCATGATGGCCCATGAAGGGGAAGTAGCTTGTGTTACAACAGAGAGGATGAGGTGATCTGATAAGATGGGGTAATACAAGGCGTCAAGCTACAAGTGCTAAGCCTATTTGGATACTAGTTACAGTTCACCATGTGCAAACCCCTTGACCCAGTGTTCCACTGACATGCGTCAAGATCAACACTATACAGTACTCCTGCATCTCATAATATATACAGGACCCTCGAGATCGACTAGGCAGACTTTCACCATGGCTGTTAAATGTCCATTTTGTCGCTGAAGGTATGTGCGTGCAGGCGCATATGAGAAACACCTACGAACTGTGCATGCAAATCTGGACATCGTACTTGCCTCTACTATACGACATGCACCTTCCGTGAGTGCTATTAATGACACCGAAACAGATCTATTCCTCGCCCCCGAGGTAAACGACGAGAACGAACGGCCAGATTCAGACTATAAATCTAATCCAGACCCCACTGGATGGGACGCTGATGCATTGAATGATGATGTCGCGCACGAGTCTGATGCTAAAGTACTCAACCACAACACCTCAGCGACAGCCGGCAGAGAAATGCATTACCCAGGTGCCGGGGAAGCGATTGGAGACGTGAGCGGGTTTGAGGATGAACACTGTACTCTGTGCCAGGATCCATGGGCTCCGTTTGCCAATCCTCATGATTTCAAACTTGCATCTTGGTTCATTCAGAGCAAAGTCTCGAAGTCTTGAATCAATGAATTCTTTTCCAGCGGTCTGGGTAGTTCTGCATCAGTCGGCTATAGTTCAATGCACACGCTAGAGAATCATCTCCAATCATTGGACCCCTACAGTCCTTATCTACAATGGTTCGAAGGTAAAGTTGACGATGGCAAGAGAACGCAGCATTTCTTCTATCGGAACGTCCTTGACTGTGTCAGATACCTTCTTCGGCAGATAGCATACAGGGATGACTTGGTCTACGCACCGCAGCATGAATATGACCAGAATGGGCATAGGATATATGCCGAAATGCATATGGCGGACTGGTGGTGGGACATCCAAGTACGGTACACCCTGCTTTGCAACCTCCTTCATCAGGGCACTGGCTAACCGTTTATAGGATACACTTCCACATGGTGCATCTCTGGTTCCGATAATTGGAATGTCAGATCAGACCCATCTTACCAACTTCGCGGGTGACAAGAAAGCGTGGCCTGTCTATATTACGACCGGAAATCTGCTATCGACTAGGCGTAACAGACCTGGATCAATGGCAGTTCTCCTTCTTGCACTATTGCCCGTCCCACCCAAGTTCCCACAGTCCTCTTCAGCAGACAACCTGCAGAGACAAATCAATGCCGACACACTACAAGGCATATTTGAACTCATACTGTCGCCCTTGCAAGATGCGGCGCTTGACAGTGTCTCAATTGACTGTGTCGACGGGAAGGTCCGGTGGTGCTTCCCTATCTTGTCTGCATGGGTTGCGGACCATATGGAAAACATTGCACTACACGGAGTAAAATCTAACGCCTGTCCAAAATGTGAGGTGCCTCCTGATGCATTAGGAACCAATGCACAGGAGACGTATCAGACACGGGATTATGCCACATATGAACGCCTCGAACAAGAAAATGAGCATCGGTTGACAGACTCTGGGTCGGGAGACATGAATGCCACGTTTGATTAACTTGGTATCAAGATGGGACGGAATGTTTTTCATGGGCTTCAACGGGTTTCAGCACCTGATCTGCACAAGCCAGATTTGCTCCATACAGTTTATTTGGGACTATTCAAGCATATGATGGACTGGGTTCAGGGATTCCTCAAGAAACACGCCCGACTGCAGGCTTTTGACGATGCCTGGAAGGCTTTACCACCATACCCGGGATTCTTTGCGCCCAAAAAAGCATACCGTGAGGTTACGCAGTGGCAAGGAACGGAGATGAGGAACCTGGGGCATTGTCTTTTGGGAGTTCTCGCTGTGGCATTGAGGCAGCCTGAGAGTACGCAAGTATTGCCATTCAAATGTGCATTCGCCTGCGTCAGGTCATTACTTGATTTCACTTTGATGGCCCAATATCGAAGCCATACACCTGAGACCTTGGATTATATGGAACAATATCTGAATCGGTTTCATGATACGAAGGATATCTTCTTGGAGTTTCGAATATCAAAGAGGACACGGGTAAAGGTTGACGAGCAGCGAAGGGAGCTACGACATCAGAGAATACGAGTAAACCAATGTGTGGCGAAATCCAACCAGCATCAGGTACGTTAGCAGGATCGTGAAGAAGAGATTGACCAATGTATGGAACTAATCCATAAGGAATCTCATTTCAACTTCATTAAGATGCATCTACTAAGTCATTTTCAGGGTCACATATACCTGTTTGGCAACATTCAGATGTATTCCACAGAGTTTGGCGAGCTTGCACATAAGGAACAAATCAAGGAGAGGTGGCGGCGTTCAAATAAAAATGATGCTGCAAGACTGATCCTGCACAGCTATGGTCACCAGCATGTGATCCGAATGAGACTTTTGAACCTGGATTCCCTTTGACGTCGTGGGGCTGATCTCCCTGCCGATGTTGTGGAATATTTAGATAAAACAAATTCCGTATCTGCCCCAGTTACCAATCGTAGGATCCTGAAGGGGCGTCGTGATGATGTTTCCGATGTGATGGATTTTTGCAAGGTCTTGGGTATCGCACTAGAGAGCATCTGTCGGGAATTGATTCGATATAGCCGGAATAGCCTGCACACCGAGTGCTGCCTTCCTGAAGATCCTGCCATACTTCGATTCCTTCCGGTGGAACTACTAACGCAACTTGAAATCCCCGTTCTAGCATTCTGGAAACCGACATTTACGACATCCACAGGGCACGCTCTACTGGCACCCGACTCTTCAGGAACTAGGTGAGTCACAATGATTGGGTTTGGGTACAGACGGGCGGCAAGCATATGTATGGTGTGCTCTGGGGCCGTCTCTCCAGAAAGCTCCTGGCGCTCTTCAAAATCAGAGACTACATGCATGAGGACACAGTTCGCAGGCTTGCATGTGTCCAAATATTGAATGTGGTTAACTCCGGACGCGTATCTGACGTCCATGGCCTTGTCACGGTACAGCTAAGGGAAAATGCACGAGAGTTTACTATAGTAGACATAGGGACAATCCTAGGCCTGGCACATTTCATCCCGGAGACAGACCAGCGATAGCTTGTTAACAGCCATATTGATTTAAGGACATTTAACGAGATTTATTAAGGGGTCATGAGATCAGACAGTCAGGTGACAAATGTTGGCTTGGGCAAGTATTCTGCATCGAGGATGGTTGAATGGCACGGAGAATATTATAGCATCTTTCATTGCAACCTGTATATAGAAACCTCTATGTAGAAACTATTTAATAGAAACTAAATAATAGATACAACTAAAAGTACATGATGTAGAAAATTATGGTGGGGGATTGGTCAGTCCTTGAGATTAGGACCCTGATGACACCACGCAGTGAAACGTTGTGGGTCCCAATGTCGCGATGATGCCGTGGGACGTGGTGGGTCCCGACGTCACTAGGACGGAGTGAAGAAACCAGACAGATTGCGAGAAATCGCCGCAACGCCCTGTGGCCTCACAGTGAGGAACCGACAACGGTGACGCGTCAGGATGCTGGGAAGGTTCTGGGCAGGGATGGGGACATTGGGGGATGGAAGGCATCTGTGGCCGATGTTAGGATGGAGTTATGGCGTCGCGATGAGAGACGGAAGGAACGTGTCAAAGGCCAGCTCTGCCTGGCTATGCCTAGTGGTACTCCTGTGAGGCAGTGGCCATAGCCAGATGTCAGGATATGGGGAAGAAGCTGTGACAGAGATGCAGATGTTCAGGGGTCGTGAGGATGTCGACCCAATGTTAGGTAGTATCCTGACACCGCAAAGTGTTGCTATGTGACACAGGATGCACCAGGCACAATGTTGTGTTGCAACACACATCATGATGCATAGGGCGCAACAGGGGGTTGCAATGGAACCCAGGATGCACCAGGTGCATCGGGCGCATGAGAAATGAGGCGTGCATCAGGGCGCAACGCCCATACATCAGATGTGGGGTTTTTTTTTGCTGATGTATCCATTCTGGTCATATTCACACTATAGTATGTAGACCAAGTCGTCACTGTATGCTATCTGCTGAAGAAGGTATCTGACACAGTCAAGGATGTTCCAATAGAAGAAATGCTGTGTTCTCTTACTATCATCAACTTCACCTTCGAACCATTATAGATGAGGACTGTAGGGGTCCAATGATTGGAGATGATTCTCCAGTATGTATATTGAACTATAGTTGACTGATGTAGAACTACCCAGACCGCAAGAAAAGAATTCATTGATTTGAGACTTTAAGACCTGGCTCTGAATAATCCAAGATGCAAGTTCGAAATTGTGAGCCTTGGCAAACAGAGCCTATAGATCCTAGCACAGAGTATGGTATTCATCCTCAAACCTGCTCACATCTCCAATCACTTCCCCAACACCTGGGTAACACACTTTTCTGCTGACCATCACTGAGGTATTGTGGTTGAGTACTTTAGCATCAGACTTGTGCATGACATCATCATTTAATGCATCAGTATCACATCCAGTAGAGTCTGGATTAGATTAATAGTTGGAATCTGGCTGTTCATTCTCATCACTTACATCTGAGTCAAGGAATAGATCTGTTTCCATATCATTAATAGGACTCATAGAAGGTGCATGTCATATAGTAGAGGCAAGTATGATGTCCAGATTTGCATGTGCAGTTTATAGGTGTTTCTCATATGCACCTGCCTGCATGTACCTTCGGTGACAAAATGGACATTTGACAGCTATGGTGAAAGTCTGCCTAGTCAATCTTGAGGGTCCTCTATATATTATGAGGTGTAGGAGTACTGTATAGTATTGATCTTGATACATGTCAGTGGAACACTGGGTCAAGGGGTTGGCACATGGTGAACTGTAACTAGTATCCAAACAGGCTTAGTACTTGTAGTTTGACCCCTTGTATTACCCTATCTTATCAGATCATCTCATCTTCTCAGTTGTAACACAAGCTACTTCCCCTCCTTGGGCCATCACTTGATGTCACTTTGTATCATGATACTTGTGCAAATTAGAAGCTTATTTCATGAATGGTAGTTACATGTTACAGTAGTCTTATGAATGTTATTGCTAGCCATATTATCAATTGTTCTCATATTATCTTTTTTATTCTGATCCGTCACAAATCCACATCCACATATCCATACAGCCACATGCCCTCAGGGGTAATCCAATACAATAGAGAGCAAATGCATCCCATCATACAAATAAGCTAAGTTAATTTCTCAGAAAGGATTCAGAATTGGAACCCTCATTCTGGAGATCAGGTAGAGCAGTGCCATTCATGCAATCATGCTTCTACTTGCATGTCTGCCCCCTATGGGCACCTGCCTCTGTCTGACTCCCAAAAATATACTACAGCAGGGATCTATACATAGTTGAAACTAAGTAGAGTTGGAAACCTGTCCAGAGCCTTGTAAAGTGGATTAGCTTGTGACTGTATATGCCTGCAATTGAACTTGCAGGAAAGTGAAAGCACCATTCTAAATCAAATACATAAAACCCAGCCGCTTCAAACTATCCCTATGGTGCACTCATTATCCAGTCAAGGTCACCCTGGTCTAAGTGCCACTGCATTACAACATTGATGAGGTACACATGTAGGGAAAATCACTCAGTGTCATAATTGGTCGAGAGATTCTGGAAGTGATCAGATAATAGCTCCATAGCAGACTATATTGTTTCGCATTGTAGCCTGTCAATAGCTCTGAGAAATAACTGTTTAAGCTGTTTGATATTCTGGAATAAGGCAAGGAGTAGTTGTAGGTCTCTACATGTATTTAAACTGATGTCATTTGTATCCTTAGTCAAAATGGGTCCTAGACCCTCATGTCCCTGTTTTGCCCAAATGCTCTAATGGAACACCCCACAGTGCAAGTTCAGATAGGCATAGTATTGTAGGTTTTGCAGGAGCTAATCCTCAGTATGATTGTACCTTATACTGCTGGGAAGCCTTGGAGGCTGAATTTTACAGTACTTGGCAATGTTGTCTGTAGCCTGCTTCATGATGCTTGTCTTAACCTGCTCACTGTAGATGGTGGAGTCTGGACCGGCAAGTACAACAAGAAGGTAGCAATAGTTGCAATCGAGGTCCACATATAGTTCACTTGCAGTATTGTTCACTTACTGATAGGAGGTGCTGAGCAAATCGCATTGTTCCAGGGATAGTACTTCCAGGCCAGCCAGGTGTGGATAGCAATTATGCAACTTGATATCTCTATTGAGGAAGACTTTGATAATGTATTCTATGGATGTGTTATTTGAGTGTTCCATGACATGTACTACATGCCTGCTATTGCATACCTTGCTTGCACTGAATAACATGGAATGCCTTCTCACTCCTCTCCTTTGCCTCCTCATAGGCCACCTCATCCTCCTGGGTCAGGGACATTCCCTTATCAAACTAGCCTTCTATTTCATTATAGCTCCTTGGCCTGAGCCTTGGTTACTTGCCCTTGGGCTGAGAGAGCTTCATTGAGGCAGACCCTCTATCAATATGGGACTTTGCTGTAGGATAAAGTATAGTATCAATTATTACTGGCTCCTTACACCCAGGCCTTTGCCTTATACCAATGGGTGTTTGGGAGTAGGAAGGATGCATAAGGTTTCCCAGTATGCCATTATTGGTATGATACTGAGGGAGTTGTGACAGATGTAGCATGGTATAGGATGTTGAGAATCATGGAGCACAAGGTGGTCTGTTGAGAATAGGGTCAGTTCTAGTATCATGATTATCTGCATAGAGGAGAGACTCCACAAACAGATCTAAACTAATTGGAATGCTAATTCTCACAACCTGAGAAATCTCACAATACAGTGCCAAATGTATAACGGCTATGAAGCCCTATATAGAGAAATGTATATAAGTTTGTAAGTTTCTGCCTCTGTTGCCCCTGAGTAGTTGGTCAGAAATAAGGTTCACAGAGGTTATCTCAAGAGGCTGGTGCATATAGAAATTGGAATGACTTGATGTATAGTTTCCTCATATTGTATATGACGCATCATGTCTAATACATAGGGCTATAGGGGGGGGTGGAGGATCACTGACTATCACTCATTATTAAAGCAAAAGATTTGCTTGTAAAATGACATTTTCAGAGTGTTCAACATTATGTTCATAATAATCTAATCATTCTCAACTATGATTGGACTCAAGACTCTGGCATGAAAAAATTAGTCAAAATGAAGGTATTGCTATGATGGGTGGCTTAATATAATCTAGTCACAAATGGTATTATTTAGCGACACTATTAGTACTATGGTATTCTCATATTACCCAACTAGCACTAGAAGTGTCTGAAATTGTCTCTTGGATCAACTCAATATAGCTGAACACCTGAGAGGCTAAATTCAAGCAATCCAACTACCCAGGTATAGATGTTAATGATGAGATGGGCAGAGGTTGTAGCTTAGCCATTGCTGACCAACTTCAAATCCTGGTCCATCTCATCACTAACATCTATACCCTAGTAAACAATTAACTGAGATGGTCAGCCAATGCTAGGTGAGCTAATGACAGACAATGCAAGACATGCTGGATGTCAAAGCATAGGGGCTGAATACTATTTCTATTATCACATACAGTAGTCTACTGTAGTGGACCAGGTACTTGAGATCAAAATGGCAAGCAATGAGAGATGCCAAAGTAATGGCGTCAAATGGTATCATTAGTATCATATACAAGACACTTGAGATCAAAACATCTAGTAATAGGAGATGCTAGTGAGATTAATGTGTATCATTAGTAGCTAACAATTACAGGATAAGAACTACTAGATAAACCTAGCAAACAAATCCAAAAATGGCAAACAGGAATCAAACCCACAATGAGATAGCAAAAAAAAATAAAAATAAAAAAAAAGTGCTAAGAAAATTGTGCCTAGGAAAAAATAAAGTTCTAGCTGGGTGAAAATTATTTTACAGCATTCTTGACCCTGGTGCCTCAGTGGGGTACAGGAGGGGACAAATGGGCAGAAAGAACTATTGCAGGAGCTGAGGGCTTAGAGTCGACCAAAGAAGCCTGGAGTGTAGGGGGCATCACAGGTGTTAGTAGTACCATCGGTGCATTGGGGGGAGGGGAGCTGTCTAGGACCCCATCAACCCAACCATAGTTGGTTGGCTGTGATGGAGTTAGGAACTCCACCAACCAGGGCTGTTCTCTGATAAGGGCAAGTATCATTCAATCCTTGTCCATGTCCAAGTGCCTGGAAGGCCTGGTATCACCTGGTGGCAGGGAGTCCAGGCCTATTATTAGGATCGCCTACGAGATCACTCCTATTGTATAACTGTGCAACAGGCAATGATAATATATCAATCTTTTATTAGATATCTCAATGGGGAATAAATACTCAGAGTCGTATTTATTATTTCTTACTTATGCTTCTTAAGGCTAAGTTCTTATATTTGTTCGGTACTTTCTTAGTCTTCCTAAGACTAAGTTCTTTCATTCACTTCTTCCTTATCCTATAAAGAAGATATCTTCAGCTTGTTTAAAGAGAGTATAGGTATTTTATATTCATAAAGTCATAAAGTTATATCTTAGGAAATAACTTAGGTGGTTGCATGAAGAACTAACTACAACGTCATATCTTCCTCCTTATATAGTCCTTCCCACAACCCGTTTACAAATCAATAACTATTATGAGTCACAATCGTGACTCATTCACTCACGTAACATAATAACCACATGACCTTAAATAGGTCATGTGCAAAACTCACATAACTCCTAAATAAATCATGTGTGTAAAACAATCTTATAACTCAAATGAGTTATTGTACGATTAAATCAAATATAATAACTATGACTCACAAGTGCAAGTCATGTGTGAAACTCATATGACCTAATTGGTCATGTGCATGAAACCATTACAAACCTATGACCTCATGATTATGAGTCATGTGAAAACCCTTTTCTGTGCTAGGTTTGTAACACCTATCAAGGAGCCCACTTCCACAACTGGTTCTTTGCCCTATAGTAGTGATTAGCTGAGTTAAGTGAAACAAGGTTAAGTTAGAAACTTATATCATCAATCATGATTGGTGACTCACGAGAGTCCCTCTCTGACTCATCCTCCTTATTATCCTCCTCCATAAACTCCTCTGACTCCTCCACCTTACCCATATCCTTCCCAGAACAGAACACCTCACATATAGTTTATGTAGAATATCAAATACTGCCAGTATCCACCCATTACTACTCTAACTTAATCATCAGCACACCTGTCTCCTCCAGGCTGACCAATACCCACCACTAAGAGCATTATTCTCCTGTGGACATTGGCTCACTCTAGCTAAAGCACCTTCTGACATTAAGTGTTTCAAGTGCTGGATCTCTAATGTGACTACAGGAGAAAAACTCTTCATACTGTTGACATGTTAGTGGCGAACTATCATGCAACTGAGGAGACATACCATTTATGATCTCTCATACCCATATGCATTTTATCTATGCAAGCCTTTGGTAGACATAGCTCTCATGATCAAGCTGAACCTTCTACTTCATTCTAGTCAGGTCTTCACTTGATAGGAAAGTCTACTTGGCTCCTCCAATGTAGTACCTTGGTGATTGATTGGCTTAGTAGGCACTACCCACAGTCAACTCCCTGAGAGTACCCCTACCATGATAAGAATCATACTTTTAGAGTTCTCAAACAACCCTAATAGTCTTACAGCAATTTGGTATGAGTTGTGTCTATCTGCACTTCACCTACCTGGAGATGCCTCATCATCTCCCAGGCTACCCTGGGACTACCTGGGAGACTCTGGACTACCCCTCTAGTTTTACCTTAGTAACCCCTTCAGTTCTTGTCCATTTTGCACATATTTGGTACTAGAAGATAGCCTTCCTTCTGGAGCATACCCTATGCCCTCTCATATATCTGACGGAGAGCAGCCAGTTGGATGGACAGTGACAACCTATACAGTATTACAAGAGTGCCTTCACTCAATTCCTGTTGTTAAGAAGGGAGTAACTGTTACAGGGTAGTCCCACTATATATAGTGTCAGTCAGTCTAAGCTGTATACTTTATGAAGTAAAATAAGGTAAAGATGAAGATTGTTAAGGTAGGCTCAGTCTTTCCAAAGGCTTGGAAAAATATGTATGTGGTAAATTTTTCAAGAGTAGATAATAAATATATTAATAAGATCTGTTCTCCATTGCTTGATGTTTCTAATAGCTGGGAGTACCTCAATATTTATATTCCCTGTCTGGGTTATTATGGGCTACTATCAACTCCCATACTATCTAAGTACCTTCATCAGAAACCTCTTATTTTTGCTGAGTGTGAACACTCCTGACCCTGAGAATATTTGCCCCACTTAGCTTTGATCTCTTCAAGCTCCTATTGTCTCTGGGGGGCGTGAACACTCTGTCATGGATTGTGACTAAGCAAGGCAGAACGGCAAGGCAGATTTCACCTCTCTCATAATTATGAGTCAGAAGGAGCGAGGATTTCACATGACTTGTAATAGCGAGTCATTAGTAAGTTTTTATTGGTTGTTTGATTTTCCATGACTCGCAATAGCGATCATATGATGTTATCTTTTCACATGTGACTCAGATTATGAGTCACGGGTTTTACATATGTGATGCGAGTTGCGCACATGATTAGTTTTATACGTTTTGATTGGTTTTATTAGTTAGCAAGGTTGACTCTTAGGAGTCAGCTGATGGATTTCACACAATGACTCATTTGAGTCATGTGTACGGATGACTCATAAGGATGAGTCATCAAGGGTTAGGGTTGTGGGAGGAACAACTATATAAGGAGGCTCGTAGGCGAGAGTAGTTAGTTCCTCACGCAACCATCTAAATACTTTTCAATACAAAACATTTCCTATACAGAAAATCAATCGTCCCAATCCGAATCTCAAGGTCGTCGATCGGGGGAGTCGGGAAAATAGTAGAAGTCAAGGACTTGAACTACGAGAGACCGAATAGCGAGGATCCGATAGAGAAGAAGCATAGGTTAAAGGAAAGGAAGCAAGTTGCCAACTGCAAGTATACCCGAACAATAGAGGATTGTAACACACTCCTTCAGTAGGTAGTCTTCAATCTCTATACCATATGATCTTATATTGAATATGCCACCCTAATTGCAACCATACCAATCATTCTGCCTCAAAACATAAAGTGATCAGCTTTAATCAATGAGCATGGCTATTGCATTGCATATTTAAGCATTGCAAAGCCTGTCAAACATAAAGGATTTTAGCTCTAGATCGAGCCCATAGCTCATCAGGCCAAAACCTCTCATACTGACTCTTGAGTAGGCCTTCTTGAGGTGCCACTGCTTTCAAAGCAAGAGGCTTGGCTCTATGGCTACCCTTTGGTGCCATAGACTCATGATATTCAAGCTACAAATGGTTTCTTCCCAAATTGTCCCATTACTTATCAGCCATAATATTTAAATGCTAATGTATAGGATAATAATTTGCTCAAAACTTAACCGAATCTCTTCAAGTCACCTCTCCTGAGTCGCCAAAGATGCCCTCTCATATATCCTATGGACAGCATCCAGTTGGACAGATAGCGATGAAGTATATGGTGTTATGCTGAAGGTGTCATTTATTATCGCTAAAGTTTTGGGATGCAACTCAGCCATAATATCGTGATGATGCTCAGTCCCTACATGGAGGCTGCAGGGGTATGGTAGAAATATTCCTTAGTGAAGACCAGGTAATTTTGGCCCTCTTTCCTATATACCTACCAGTAGCTCCCCCTCCCAAGATTTCATCTTGAATGTCTTTCTCAAATAAACAAAAACTAAAACTAAAAAATAAAAATAAAAACTCCTTTCTTGGGAACTCAACATGGTAGGGTAAAAAACTTTGTATGTTTGCTTGGCTACATGAAGAAAATCTTCCCATATTATTCCAATCCTACCCATCCAAGTATTTCTTGGTTCAACCTATGAAATTCCTCCAACAATTCTGCCATATGCTCTAGGTGCTCTGGGGGTTCTCAGGTGCTCTCATCTTCAGAACAACCTTTTCATTTCACAAAATATTGGAGCTCTCAGAGGAATTTATTTCATCTTCTAGCTCTTCTTGTGTAGAAGATTATTTCATGTCTTACAATTCTCTCCACTTCCAACTCTAAATCACCTTTGATTTCTTCTAGTTCAATAGGTGGCTGTGCCCATCCAGGCTCAATAGAAACTTGGTAGGGCTCAAGCACCGCCATGTGAAATACCAGCTGGGTTTTCCACTGGTGAGGTATTTGGAGTTTATAGGCTCATTCACCTTTCTTCTCCAATACTTTGAAAGGCCCATGGAGCTTGAGGCTCAACTTCTTTGAGGGCCTTTTTGATCACATATTCTTGCCATTGAGCATGATTTGGTCTCCAACTTTTATGTCTGGTTACTCCCTCACTTTTTGATCAAAATATCTTGATATAGCCTCCTGTGTAGACTCAGGCATTTCCTTGGCCTATCCATGTATATTCTTCATCCAGTGCGCATAAATGGTCGCACCTAGATTTTGAGCCTCACATTATCTCATCCATTCAGTCTATGGATAGAAACCATAGTTCACAAAGAATGGAGTCAATTTGTGTGCCTTGCTGGTAGAGTTGTTGTAAGCATATTCTGGCAATAGGAGGAGTTAATACCAATCATCCTCATCATAGTTGACAAAGCTTCATAAGTAACCTTCCAGTACTTGGTTGATTCTTTCTGTTTGCTCATCAGTCTGAGGGTGATAGACCATTGACATCCTTCTTTCAATTCCCAGAGCCTTGCATGATGACTCCCAAAATTCACTGTAAAACTTTGCATCCATATCAGAAATGATTTCTGTGGGTAGCCTATGGAGTTTCTATACTTCTCAGAGGAAGATGTTAGTGACATCTTTTGCAGTCGCTTTTTCTTTTAGACTGATAAAATGTGCCATCTTGGTGAACCAATCTACTATGACCATAATCTGGGTGTGTCCCTATAGCTCAGGTAGTTGAACAATAAAATCCATTGAGATAGACATCCACGCAGCATATGGTACTTGTAAAGGTTGAAGTAACCTATACCTTGCATGTCTGGGGGACTTATTGTGTTGACATTCATTACAGGATCTGATGTAATCATTGATCTAGCCTGTTAACTCTTTCTAGTAGAAGTCTCATGTGACTATCTCTAGGGTTTTTTTCTGGCTGAAGTGTCCAGCAAGCTTTAAGTCATGGTATCCATTCATTATGAGAGTTTGGATACCTTCGTCCACTGAGATAAAGAGCTGGTCTTTGTAATATACTAGCCCATCTTTCAAGGTCCAAAACTGTGGGGGTTCTGTACTGTCATTTCTCAATCTTTCTAACTCCTGCCTTCTTGTAACCTACTCTTCAGCTCATTCAGCTGCTTCCTTAATCTTTGTTATGAAGTCCACATTGAACTTTCTTATTTCTGGTCTTGCGATGATGGCATTAGACAACATTACTACTTCTTCTGATAGTTTGGGATTGTACTCCTCATTGTAATGGTCGAAATGCCCATTGTTTCTAGAGCTTGCTTGTAGAAAGTTCACTGTAGGCTTTTTCCCAAGCAGGTCACTGCTTCTGAAGCCAGCCCCAGCTCATTCCATTATCACTAAGTCTGCCACTTCCTGGAGCTCTGTGTTGTTAATTTTTTTGACAATTATTTGGGCTCTCCTGTCCTCCTTTGCAACCTTGTACTCTGTATCCATCAGGTTGACCATTAAAACCTTTATTTCACCAGTATAGTCTCCATTTATTACCCCAACGCCTATGTGTATGCTATGTCTGAGTGCTAATCCACATTGAGGTGCAATTTGCCTATATGTTCCTTTAGGGAGCTCTACAGCTATTCCTGTCACAACAAGGGCTTGTATTTTTCCAGGGATGGTTAGTTTGCCCATGCAATACAAGTTATGTCCAGCTACAAAAGTTGATCCTCTAGTGGGAATCTATGTCCTCTCCACCAATCTATAAACTTGGATTCTTTATAGTTTTATGCTTCTATCCAAGTCTTCTGTCTCCAACATCTGGTTATCTTCTGGCCTGTGATCAAGTCCCATATCATCCATGGGGGTTAATCTTTTGTCCCTGGGGGTTTTCCAAACCACAGTGACTTTTACGAAGTTTTCAGGCTTCAAAATTGACAGTTCACAATGGGTAGCTCCCCCTTCAGGACAGTACTCCGGCTGTCTACTCAGTGCCTCTAGTTTACTGCCTTGGGTTCCTAGTCAGTAAACAATACTGAAATTAAAATCTGCAGGCTTTTGAGGCCATTGAATTTGTCTAGCACTCCATGCTTTGGTGGTAAGGAAGTACTGCAAATTTGGATAATTGGTGTAAATGGTAATGGGGACCTCTGTTCCTGCCAGGTAGTGATGCCATTCTTTGAAGGCCTCCACAATTGCCAACAATTCCTTATTGTAAACATCGTAGTTTCATTCAGCAGGTCTGAAATTTTGTGAGTGAAATACTACTGGGTCTAGCTTTTTCTTCACAAGTTGTGATAAAATGCAGCTGAGCGCAAAATTGCTTGTATTGGTTTCCATGATTTTTTCTCTCATGGGGTCAAAATTGCAAAGAATTGTTGTGGTTACAAACTATTTTTTTAGGGATTCAAAAGCCTCATCCTACTCTCTTCCTGAGGCAAAGTGTCTGGAATTTCACTTCAGAAGCTCTGTAATCAGTTTGGAAATTGCTGAAAAATCCTTAATAAATCTTTGGTAGAAATTGGCAAATCCCATGAAGATTTGTATATCCTTTACCGAATTTGGCTGTTTCCATTTTTGGATAGATTCTACCTTTTTCTTGCTCATGGGAACTCCTTTTGTTGTTACAAGGTAACCCAAAAATTCCACTATAGTGATGTTAAAGTAAGACTTTGCAATAGCGACTGCTAGCTGATATTCTTTTAGGTGAACTAACACTTTTCAGAGTAGCTCAACATGGCTTGCTGTAACGGAGGTGCCCTACGGGAAGATGGATCCCAAGTTCGCGACTGCACTGAAGTGACTCAAAGATCAAAGTGATAATCAACAGTAGAGTAAAGAAGAATCAAAATCGTAAACTTAATATCATTAAGCTGCAGCTTTACTCAGTAAGTTTCTCGAGAGGTAGTTGATTGCCAGAGTAGAGAGGGACATGCATATAGTATAAGTAGAATATCATATATTGCCAGTTCCCTCCCATCACTACTCTAACTTGATCATGAGCACACCCATCTGCTGCAGGCTGGCCAACACACACCACCCAGGACAATATTCCTTTGTGGATGTTGGTCCGCTATGGCTAAATCTCCTTCCGACATCAAGTGTTTCAGTGCTGCATCTCTAATGCGACCGCAGGAGAAAAACTCTTCATATCATTGACATGCTAGTGGCGAACTATCATGCAACTGAGGAGATATACCATTTATGAACTCTCATACCCATATGCATTTCATCTATGCAAGCCTTTAGTAGACATAGCTCTTACGATCGAGCTGAACCTTCTACTTCATTCTAGTCAAGTCTTTGCCTGATAGGAAAGTCTACTCGGCTCCCCCGGTGGGGTACCTTCGTGATTGCCCTGGTGGGCGCTACCCACAGTCAACTCCCCGAAAGCACCCCTACCGTGATAAGAATCATGCTCTTTAGAGTTCTCAAACAACCCTAATAGTCTTACAGCGATTGGGCACAAGTTGTGTCTATGTGCGATTCACCTGCCTGGAGATGCTCCAACATCTTCCGGGCCACCCCGGGACTACCCAGGAGGCTCTGGACTACCCTTCCGGTATTACCTGAGTAACTCCTTCAGTTCTTGTCCGTTTTACACCTATTTGGTACCAGAAGATAGCCCCTCCTCTGGAGCACACTCTATGCCCTCTCATATATCCTACAGACAGCATCCGGTCGGACGGACGGTGATAACCTATACGGTATTACAAGAGTACCTCCACACAGTTCCTTTTGTAAGGAATGGAGCAACTCAACAACTGTAAGCCCATGACGTGCGGTCCTTACACTGGGGCCGCAGGGGGGTGTTAGGAATACCTCTGTAAAATCCTGGGGCATTCGGAGCCCTGTAGCTCCTCCTATAGTCCCCCAAAGGCAACCAGGTTAGTTGCCTTTAGATTTTACTGCAGTGCTCAATCCTCATAGGATTGCCCCCTGCCTCAAGTAAGTACCTCTGAATGCTAGGCAGGGTAACTTGAGTGCCATGTCAGGGTAACTTGGACCTTATGGCAGGGTAACCTGGACCTCATGTCAGGGTAACTCAGGCCTCGTTACACGAGCCTTTCCCGAGCCTGCCTCTTATACTACGACCTTATAGTACACATGGTTGTCCATTATAGTGAACCAAACTATCCTTACTCGTTGACCTCAAGGTCTCCGGTATGGGTGTAAGAATAGTTTACTGTAAGACACCCTCTGGTGGGTCATTACACTTGCCTCATCTGCTAAGTAGATGAGAATGTCATCCATATGGACTATGACACTGTGATCTAGAAATTCTGATAAAACTGTGTTTATCATTACCTGGAAGGTAGCTGGGGCATTAACCAGTCCAAATGGTATGACTTTGTATTCAAACTGTCCATAGTGGGTCTGGAAAGCTGTTGTCCATTCATCTCCTTCCTTAATCCTAATTAGGTGGAACCCATCCTTTAGGTCTGACTTGGTACAGATAGTTGAACCAAGGACTCGGTCTATGTAATGACCCATCGGAGGGTGTCTTACAGTAAACTATTCTTACACCCATACTGGAGACTTTGAGGTCAACGAGTAAGGATAGTTTGGTTCACTATAGTGGATAACTATACATACTATAAGATTGTAGTATAAAAGGCGGGCTCACGAAAGGCTCGTGTAATGAGGCCTGAGTTACCCTGACATGAGGCCTGGGTTACCCTAACAAGAGGTCCAGGTTACCCTACCATAAGGTCTGAGTTACCCTGACATGGCATCCAAGTTACCCTACCTAGCGTATAGAGGTACTTACTTGGGGCAGGGGGGCGATCCTATAAGGATTGGGCACTCTGGTAAAATCAAAAGTCAACAAACTTGGTAGCCTTTGGGGGGCTATAGGAGAAGCTACAGGGCTCCGAATGCCCCAGGATTTTACAGAGGTATTTCTAACAACCCCCTGCGGCCCCAGTGTAAGGACCGCACGTCATGGGCTTACGGTTGTTGAGTTGCTCCATTCCTTACAAAAAGAACTGAGTGGAGGGGCTCTTGTAAGACCGTATAGGTTGTCACCGTCCGTCCGACCGGATGTTGTCCGTAGGATATATGAGAGGGAATAGGGTGTGCGTCAGAAGAAGGGCTATCGTCTGGTACCAAATATGTGTAAAACGGACAAGAGCTGAAGGAGTTGCTCAGGTAATACTGGAAGAGTAGTCCAGAGCCTCCTGGGTAGTCCCAGAGTGGCCCAGAAAATGTTGAAGCATCTCCAGGCAGGTGAATCGCACATAGACACAACTTGTGCCCAATCGCTGTAAGACTATTAGGGTTGTTTGAGCACTCTAAGAGCATGATTCTTATCATGGTAGGGGTACCTTTGGGGAGTTGACTGTGGGTAGTGCCCACTAGGCCAATCACCAAGGTACCCTATCAGTGGAGCCGAGTAGACTTTCATATCAGGCAACGACTTGATTAGAATGAAGTAGAAGGTTCAGCTCGATCATAAGAACTATATCTACTAAAGGCTTACATAGATGAAATGCATATGGGTATGAGAGTTTGTAAATGGTATATCTCCTCAGTTGCATGATAGTTCACCACTAGCATGTCAATGATATGAAGAGTTTTTCTCCTGCTGTCGCATTGGAGATGCAGCACTGAAACACTTGATGTCGGAAGGAGATTTAACCACAGTGGACGAACATCCACAAAGGAATAATGTCCTGGGTGGTGTGTGTTGGCCAGCCTGGAGGAGATGGGTGTGCTCATGATTAAGTTAGAGTAGTGATGGGAGGGAACTGACAGTATATGATATTCTGCTTAAACTATATGCGAGTCCCACTCTACTCTGGCAATCAACTACCTCTCGAGAAACTTACTGAGTGAAGCAGTGGCTTAATGATATTAAGTTTTACTGTTTTGATTCTTCTTTACTCTACTGTTGATTACTACTTTTGATCTTTGAGTCACTCCGGTGTGGTCGCGAACTTGGGATCCATCTTCCCTTAGGGCGTCTTCGTTACAGTCTAATTGCTGTGTCATCAGAGAGAGTGGGTATTTGTTAGATACCATGACCTTATTACGACCTCTATAATCAATGCACAGGTGTCAGCCACCATTTACCTTTGGTACAAACAATATCGGAGCCCCACACAGTGCCATGCTAGGCCTGATTTTTCCTTGTTCTAACATCTCATTTAGGTATATGTGCAGAGCTTCCAATTGAGAGGTGGAAAGCTTGTAGATTGGTCCCAAGGGGGGCTTAGACCTTCTTTGGAGTCAATTGCCTGGTCAAAGGTCCTTCTTGAGGATAGTTTCTCAGCAGCTGATGGTAGAAAAAGGTCAGTGTAATCCAGGTATTTCTCCAACTGGCTGATCACCACTTCCTTACTCTCATTTATAGAGGTTACCAGACCAACAACTGTTGCATCAAGGTCTTGAGATACATCATCATCCCATTCAAACAGTTCATCCATATTTTACCACATGCCTGAGTCACAGCAGTCATGGCATTTCCTATCTTGAAATTCCCACCTATCCAAATATGTGATGTTAGATAAGGGGTGTTCTTTTAGAGAACTGTAAGGTATTATCATTCCCCATCTATTCGTAGGTGCCACCTTGCAGGAGACTTCGGTAGTGTGTTGATTTATCCCTAGCTCCATTTTTATATGGGTAGTATATTGTTTGCC
This sequence comes from Choiromyces venosus 120613-1, assembly GCA_003788595.2. Lineage (NCBI taxonomy): Eukaryota > Fungi > Ascomycota > Pezizomycetes > Pezizales > Tuberaceae > Choiromyces > Choiromyces venosus. The sequence goes on along the minus strand of ML120550.1, from coordinate 131,901 downwards.
ACTTGATTTGGTGATGTCACTCTTAAAGCCCTTAATTGGCATGTGATTTATGTGCATTATACAGGGTACATTTAATTCTCATACTAATTTCTCATTTAAAACAAAAACATTAGCTCCTGAGTCTAGGAAGACTTAGATTCAATAGCATTTTCCTCCAATATAGAGGTGTGCATGACCCTCCAAGTGTTGGTAAAGTTTAGGTGGTGGGGTAATAAGTCTGTGCCACTTGCCAGATAGCTCTGTCTTGATATATCTTCGTTTTGACATTCTTGTGAAAGTTCTTTTAGAATCTCCAATCGTCTGGCCTCTGGGCAAGGTATTCCCCTATACTTTTGTCCAAGTCAAAGAACCACTCTAAGTCCCACTGCTAGTTATTTGTTTCACCTTAAGGATGCCAAGCAAAATCTTTACCATACCAATAAGTGTAGAAATGGAAAAAATCTTCTTCATTCAAGGCTCTTAAAGGATCCACCCAGCAAGATAGTTTGTCAGTGTGCATGATAAATTATGGGGACTGTATTTCTCTCAATTCATTTGTAAAGATATCCTTGAATGTGGAGAAGCAGTTAATTGTTGTTGGTTCTGTGTATGGTTCCAAGATATAGTCAAAAGCTGAAGACATTTTTGTATTTGTGGGTAGGTAATTGTAATAGATGTTCACTACCACACTCAGGTAGTTTTGACTGATGAGGTCTCCTCTGGTGAACTTGGTGTCATAATTCCAAATTCTTATACAGTTATTGGGGTAGCCCATTATGAGTGGTCTTTACCCCTTACTGAAGAGTACCCATTATAACCTAACTAGAGCTTTTTGTCATGATAAAGTGTGGGTACAATGGGCCAGTGCCGTCACTGTGGGCTAAGATTCAAGACTGCTGGGGTCTAAGCCCCTATTTTGAGTTTGTGCCAGACCACAAGTACCCATACACTGTCACTGTATGATGCCAAAACCATTCCCCATCTACTCAACCCCTTTGCTTCCTTAAGCTCATGCACAGACCTGAATCAGTGTGAGGGGTAACCCCTTCAATTTGATAGTGACCAGTCCAATACTCTTCAGCTGAGAAGAGGGTTTGTAGACCTGGAAAAATTCCCCTCAGTTGGATCCCAGGTTGGATAATTCTCAAAGTTGTGGTGGTGGCCTAGTCATTGCTACTTGACTAACTTGTAACCACCTCTCTTAGAGGGCCTGGACCTCCAACTGAGTGTTCCATCTCTTTAGTTGCCTGTGTCAAGTTACAGAGCTAACCATGGCTGCCCTTCTCCACATGCTCTATGTGTGGTTGGTAAGTCCATAATGGGTACATGAGCCCTGTGTCTCTCACCTCTTATCTATCAGGGTGTGGTGGACTCCCTTATAAGCTTGCTTCCAATCCATATGTATTGATGTCAGATTGTTTTCTCCCAAGTTGTTTTTTTGTGCCTTCTAACCTGTTGTGGTTGTTTTTGGTGACTGAGAATTCTTGTTGAATATGGTATTGGGACCTTTATTCTCATGGCCACATTTTCTTTTTATGCTATTTCCTTGCTACTTTCTCATTGCTTGAGAGAGGGTTTGGCATTGTAAGAAAGATTCATCTAATTTCCCAAAGCCTCTTAGCGCCTTCAGCCAGTCTTCATCTGAATCATATGTCTCTCCTGAGAGACTTCTCAGGATTTGCTCTAGGAGCTTATCCTCAACTAGGAGCCTTCATCTGATACTAGATATCTTAACTTTGATATTAAGGTTTTCGAGTAGAAGGAGGTATTCTTCAATGTTATTATTGTACAAGATTTTCTTCATATCTCATACAGCCTCTCATTCTTGCTCAATGCTCAAGTTCCTGCTAATGATTTCCTGGGTAAACCTGGTCCAAGAGACCAATTCCAGCCCAAAGTATGCACCCCTACTGCCTGTCATGTTTTTTGGGTACCATCCAGTGAAAGGGGCAACCTTTTTTCCCTTTGTCCTTTTCAATGCATAGACAATTCTGTCATGGTCTTCCATCCATTGACTCAGATTTCTAGCAAAATAGTATTTGCAGTCCAATACCCATGTGTTAATATCCTCATAGACCTTGGCCTTGAATATAGTTGGTACATCAGTGTGCTGTTTTTCACTGGCAATGGCCTTTGCCGGCATTTCTACCAGATCTTCCAAGTCTGGGGCTGTCCCTTAGGGGAGGCATCTTGTGGCCCCCAGTGTGGGAGGTGAGGTTGGGCCTTCCTCATCACTGGAGCTACTGCTGCCACTTGAGTTAGGATCTCTACCTCCAGTACCATGCATCATTAGGGGTCCTTTGCCCCCTTCTCCTCCTCCTATAGCTATTGGTAGTCCTCAGTCAACTTTCTTTCCTTTCTTTGGCCTTCCCACTAGGGAGCCAGAGGAGGAACAAGGAGCAGTTTCTACTGTTGCCTGTCTTGCTGGAAGGGAAGTGGTGGCCACTGAGTGAGCTACTTGCGCTAATTGTTGATGTATAAGGTTCATCATTTCTCGTATCCTTTGTTCTGCAGCCCTATATTGTTCACAGTTGATCTCTACTTGGGTTTGGACTTGTTGGATCAACTGTTCCCATTGTCAATCTCTCGAAAAGAATGCTTGTCCTGTTTGGTCAATATTCTGATATAACTGGGTACTTACCACCTGTTGCTACTCATGTTGAGTATTATATTTTCATAGCTCTACTGCTTCTTGGTCTTGGAAGTACTTTTGAGATGTCTCCACTTCTTGTGTGAGTGCCCCCATTTTTAGATGTATACTGGCTAACTCATTTCCCACTATCTGCTCACCTTAATCAAGCCTATTTAGGTAGTCTTCTAGCTCATGAGCATATTATCATGCTTGTGTGGACAGCTCATTGTAAGATATGTATTGTTCATCAATAGACCTTGAAGTAGTCTGATCAACTTGATTAAGGCATTTTAGCATATAGTTTAAGATAGCCAGAATTTCTTGACATTGTGGAGGACCATCTTGTCATCCTCTTAGTGTAGCCACCATTTTCTCCATCCTCTCTCATGATCTCCTACCTCTTAAAGAGCCAGCAGGAGAACCTTCACTAGAGAGAAATGGAGGTTTTTGTGTAGTGGTGGTGGCTAGTATAGATATCACATCACTGGCTGGAGAAGGTGCCCCTTCTTTCATATATATATGGGGCCTGGCTTCTTGAATAGCCAGGGGTATAGATGAGTCTTGTGTGGGGTGATCCATGATGGTGTGTAGGTAGAGGTAAGTATGTAGATAATGAGCCTATGTAACATGCAGAGTATTAATACACTGTTACGGGGTAGTCCCACCATAGATAGCCTTGTTCAGTCTAAGCCATATGCTTCTTGAATTAAAATAAGGTTAAGATGAAGATCATTAAGGTAGGCTCAGTCTTTCCAAAGGCTTAGAAAAATATGTGCATGGTAAATTTTTCCAGAGTAGATAATAAATATATTAATAGGATCACTTCTCCATTGCTTGATGTTTCTAATAGCTTGGAGTACCTCAATATTTATATTCTGCATCTGGATTATTGCAGACTACAACCAACTCCCATACTATCTAAATACCTTCATCAGAAACCTCTTATTTTTCCTGAATGCAAACACTCATCCCCCTGAGAATATTTGCCCCACTTAGCTTTGATCTCTTCAAGCTCCTATTGTCTCTGGGGGGTGTGAACACTCCTCCAGTAGGTAGTCTTCAATCTCTCTACCATATGAACTTATATTGAATATACCACCCTAATGGCAACTATACCAATTGTTCTGCCTCAGAATATAAAGTGATCAGCTTTAATAAATGAGCACACCTATTGCATTGCATATTTATACATTATAAAGCCCATTGAACATCAAGGATTTTAGCTCTAGATTGAGCCAAAGCTCATCAGGCCAAAACCTCTCATACTGACTCTCGAGTAGGCCCTCTTGATGTACTACTTCTTTCAGAGCAAGAGATTCAGCTCTATGGCTAAACTTTGGTGCCATAGGCTCATGATATTTAAGCCACTAATGATTTCTTCCCAAATTGTTGCATTACTTATCAGCCACAATATTTAACTGCTAATGTACAGGATAATAATTTGCTCAAAACTTAACTGAATTTCTTCAAGTCACTTCTCATGAGTCACCAAAGATGCTTTCTCATATATCCTATGGACAGTATCTGGTTGGATGGATTGTGACAACATATATGATGTTATACTGAAGGTGTCATTTATTATCACTGAAGTGTTGGGATGCAGCTCAGCCCTAATACCATGATGATGCCTGGTGCCTACATGGGGGCTGCAGGGATATAGTAGAAATATTCCTGATTGAAGGTAAGGTAATTTTGGCTCTCTTTCCCATATGCCTAACTGCAACTCAATAACTATAAGCCCATGACATGCAGTCCTTATGTTGGGGCCGTAGGTGGATGTTAGGAACACCTCTGTAAAATCCTGGAGTATTTGGAGTCCTGTAGCTCCTCCAATAGCCCCCCAAAAGATACTAGATTTGTAACCTCATAATTTTATCAAAGTATCCAATCCTTCTATCATCACCCCCTGTCCCAATTAAGTCCCTCTATGTGCTAGGTAGGGTAACTTGGGTGTCATGTCACAGTAACTTCGACCTTATGGCAGGGTAACTTGGACTTCATGTCAGGGTAACTCAGGCCTCATTATGCAAACCTTTCCTGAACCTACCTTTTATACTATAATCTTATAGTATACTTAGTTGTCCACTATAGTGAACCAAACTATCCTGACCCATCAACTTCATGGTCTCCAGTATAGGTGTAAGAATAGTCTACTGTAAGACTCCCTCTGGTGGGTTGTTACAGGTTCCTCCCTCTGCACCTCCTCCTCTTCCTGCATCTAGGTTTCCTCCTATACTATGGCCTCCCTGATATCTCCTGCCTGCCCAGAGCAATGCCAGACCTTGTGGTTGAAGAACTAGTATCTGCCATGGGTAGGTTCAGGGGTCTGGTCCTCAGGGTCTACCTCACCCAGACATAGCTTAAGGACCATTATGTCTAGGGAGTGTTTGCCCCAATTGGCAAGGAGCCATGCCTAGATGTCATTATCTTTATTTAAAAAGATGATCTCAATGAGTGGCAGAGGCTCAGAGGGCACCCAGTGAAGTCCTTGGGTACCCTCACTAGTCGCCTCAAGGAGATATCACAGGCACCCAATTGCTCCTGACATCCGCTCTCGCTTGACCACTCCAAGCAGATTATCCATGCTCAGTGATGCCAGGACCCCCCCAGGCGATTCCCTGGTCCAAGTTACTGGCACACTAGGGGTGGCCAAGGAACAAGTGCACAAGTTCCAAGATATCTGTCCAGTAGACAATATGCATCCTTACTGCTCAAGGGCAATAAGGGGAGTCCCAATTAGGCTGAACCACTAATAGAATGTGTTAGTATGAGGATAACAGATGATAGATGAGATAACAGATAATAGATAGGGTAGGGGAATACTTACTCTAAGGTCCCATGACCTCACCACCACCAGCCTCCTTCCTCTCAGCAAGATGGTACCCATTCAATATCTGAAGGTTTTTGGCGGTATCTCATACCAAGAGCCTTAGATGGTGCTTGACTGCCCCCATATCTTCAGCTTGGTACTTGTCTCAAACAAGCATGATCTGGGCCGTGACTGGTGGAAGGAAGTGAGCACAAATGATGGCCGAATCTGGATCAGATTCTGTTGGATAGCAAAGGTCCAGGGAGTGAGCTGTCAGATAAGTTCTCATCTCCTCATGCTATGTACTGTATATAACAGTGCTGGCATACGGCTTGGAGAACCCACATCAGTTTTTTGCAATCTTGACATTGCTATAGTACCCCCTATGAGTATTAGTTTAGAATATGTGACAGATCAGAGTAGGAGCATTTCACTTACCAGTTATCCTCCACCAATAGCTTGAAGGGGGGGTTCTCTGATGTACTCTCCTCGATAAGACTACTCAAATAAAAAAATAATTGTGAGCTTGATATCAGGGGACACATGGACATGATGGGTAAGTGGGAGTATTATGTTTATGCTCTCTCTATCCCTCCTCCAATCGTTACATGACCATGCAGGGTTCTCCATTTCCCACCATACTCTTGGAGGTCAGGAGGCTCAACAGCAGTATGTTTAAGTATAAAAGAAAGGTTAGTAATTATCACCAGCTAATATATAAATAGAATGTACTTACTTCCCCAAGCACATGTCACTTTTGCAGGAAGGACCCACAGGAACAGAGACAGCAGGACATCTAAGTGCAAAAGAAAGGTTAGTAATTATTATCAGCTAATACATAAATGGAATCTACTTACTTTGGTGTTTGCTCTGGTCATGGCCTTGGAGGCAGCATCAAACCTCTAACAAACAATGGGAAAAACAAGCAAAAAAAGGGAAAAACAGTAAGCTAGGGAGGGGCAAAGAGGAGGGTTAGGGTAAACAGATGTGCTAGGAAGAGGATGGGAAGGGAGGGACAAGGAAGAGGTCTTCTTCTTATCTTCCTCTGTAGTGAAGAGAAGAGAAGGGAAGGAGGAAAGAAGGAAAGGAGAGAAGAAAGGCTGGACTTATATACCCTGCAGATACAAGGTGCACACATACGCACCTCATATGCACAGGGTTTATAAGAAACAACATGTATACATTTTCTTGTTTGTTTGTACACCTCATTGTATATTGAAACAATGCTCAGACATTGTCAGATGCGCAAGCATTGTTTGCAGTACAATGGGGTGTACAAAGCATATTGATTTCATCAATAGTAGTATATGAGGATTTATTCTGTATGTATATATAATATATTTTAAAATCTATGGTGATAGCTATAAAGTCTAACTTATCATTAACTATCATAAAATAAGCTTTTAAGCTACACTAATAACCTCTTGGCATCACATCACTAGTGTGGCTTAAAAGCTTATTTCATGAAATGATATAAGATATATTACTGACACCTCCTGGTGTCATTAATGAACAATGTCTCTTTGTTTTCATAACAGTATTTTATTTACACAAATAAAATAGTGTAGGCAAATAAAATAGTGTCCTCAAATACAGAGAGATCATGCAGTGACATATTTCTATGGCTACTGTGATCGATAGCTATATAAATATATATCATGTCATTCCCTGATGCTAGGAAACAAGGAGACATCTTGTGGTCTCAACACCAGTGGATGTTGTAATATATATTTTTATAGCTATCTATCATGGTAGCTGAAGATATATATATTACAGTATGACATTTCTATGTATCATGACACTATTTTATTTGCCTATACCATTTTATTTATGTAAATAAAAGAGGGTCAAGATATGTAGAGATATTGTATGGTGACATATATTTTTGTGTTATTGATACCTCTTCGCAGCATCACTGTATGACATCCCTAGCATTATCACAATAGTTGGGGAAAAAGTTGAATTTAATTATATATTCAAAAGATATTTCTATCCCTATTATGGTATATAAATAGATTTTCAATATATAAATAAAATTGGCTTTCGGCTGTACAGTTGTCATAATACCAAGAGGCATCAATAACATATATTTCTGTGTTATTGATACCTCTTGGCAGTATCACTGCATGACATCCCCAGTGTTGCTATAACAGTATGGCAACAAGTTGAATTTATTTGTATATTCAAAAGATATTTCTATGCCTATTATGATATATAAATATGTTTTCAATCTATGAATAAAATCAGCTATTGGCCATACTGTTGTCATGATACCAAAAGGCATTGATAACATATATTTCTGTGTTATCAATACCTCTTGGCAGCATTGCTACATGATATCCCTGGCATCACCACAACAGTACAGTGAAAAGTTGAATTTATTTATATATTCAAAAGATATTTCTATACCTCTTACAGTATACAAATATCTTTTCAATATACAAATAAAATCAGCTTTTGGTTAAATTGTTGTCATGATACCAAGAGGTGTCAATAACATATATTTCTGTATTACTGATGCCTCTTGGCAGCAGAGCAGCATGATGTACCCAGTGTTGACACATGTAATGGGGGTGCCCTAAGGGAAGATGGATCCCTAGTTCGCGGCCGCACTGAAGTGACTCAAAGATTAAAAGTGATAATCAACAGTAGAGTAAAAAAGAATCAAAACAGTAAAACTTAATATCGTTAAGCCACAGCTTCATTCAGTAACTTTCTCGAGAGGTAGTTGATTGCCAGAGTAGAGAGGGACTCGTATATAGTTTAAGTAGAATATCATATACTGCTAGTTCCCTCCCATCACTACTCTCACTTAATCATGAACACACTGGTCTCCTCCAGGCTGGCCAACACACACCACCCAGGACAATATTCCTTTGTGGATGTTGGTCCGCTCTGGCTAAATCTCCTTTTGACATCAAGTGTTTTATTGCTGCATCTCTAATGTGACTGCAGGAGAAAAACTCTTCATATCGTTGACATGCTAGTGGCGAACTATCATGCAACTGAGGAGATATACCATTTACGAACTCTCATACCCATATGCATTTCATCTATGCAAGCCTTTAGTAGACATAGCTCTCATGACCGAGCTGAACCTTCTACTTCATTCTAGTCAAGTCTTTGCCTGATAGGAAAGTCTACTCAGCTCCCACGATGAGGTACCTGAGTGATTGGCCTGGTGGACGCTACCCGCAGTCAACTCCCCGAAAGCACCCCTACCATGATAACAATCATGCTCTTAGAGTTCTCAAACAACCCCAATAGTCTTACAGCAATTGGGCACAAGTTTTCGCCTATGTGCGATTCACCTACCCAGAGATGCTTCAACATCTTCCAGGCCACCCCAGGACTACCCTGGTGGCTCTGGACTACCCTTCCGGTATTACCTGAGTAACTCCTTCGGTTCTTGTCCGTTTTACACATATTTAGTACCAGAAGATAGCCCTTCTTCTGGGGTATACCCTATGCCCTCTCAAATATCCTACGGACAGCATCCGGTCGGACGGATGGCAACAACCTATATGGTGTTACAAGAGTGCCTCCACTCAGTTCTCTTTATAAGGAATGGAGCAACTCAACAACCGTAAGCCCATGACGTGCGGTCTTAACACTGAGGACGCTGGAGGGTGTTAGGAATACCTCTGTAAAATCCTGGGGCATTCGGAGCCCTGTAGCCCCTCCTATAGTCCCCCAAAAGCTACCAGGTTTGTTGACTTTAGATTTTACTGGAGTACCTAATCCTCATAGGATCGCCCCCTGCCCCAAGTAAGTACCTCTAAATGCTAGGTAGGGTAACTTGGGTGCCATGTCAGGGTAACTTAGACCTTATGGCAGGGTAACCTAGGCCTCATGTCAGGGTAACTCTGGCCTCATTACACGAGCCTTTCCCGAGCCTGCCTTTTTTACTACGATCTTATAGTATGCATAGTTATCCAATATAGTGAACCAAACTATCCTTACTCATTGACCTCAAAGTCTCCGGTATGGGTGTAAGAATAGTTTACTGTAAGACCCTCTGGTGGGTCATTACATGACTCCCCTCTTCTCTAAGGTCCGTCCCAGACGGTTACTGACGTCTTTTATTTCCCAGCTTTGGTACATCTACGATGTGGTGATCCCTTAGCTTGGATGGATACCTCCAGTCAAAATCATTAAGGGCCTCCATGGCCATTCCTTCTAGCATCTCGAAACGTTCCCATGAATTCTCCTCTGGTCCATAACCTTCCCACGCTACTAAGTATTGAACGAAGAGGTGGTGGGAACTCATCTTTATCCCACCATACCACTGACTATCCAGGGTAGCTTCAACCACATAGCTTGGCTCATTGTCTACTATCTCTGGTAATGGACTTCCTTCTGAGGCCTACCTACAGGATCATCTCGGTATGGTTCCAGTAGACTGCCATTGAATATGGGATGGATTGACCAATGAGTTGGAAGTTCGCGCTCATAGGCCTGGGAACCTACCTTTTGTTTAACCACAAATGGGCCAAACATTCGGTGGTCTAACTTCTCCATCGGCCTCTTTGTCTGGATGTTTTTTTGGTTCAACATTACCCAGTCAGCCTTTCTCGTGACTCCATTGGTCACATCTTCCATTTTAATGTATTCTAGAGATGGTAGTCTCTTTTGGTCATGCCACTTCCATTGCCTTTCTTGTGCCCCTTGTAAGGTTTCTCTAACCTCTTGCCATGAACCTTCCCAGTTCCCTACCAAGAGCTCACTGCTGGGATGAATTCCTTGGCTATCTGGGACTATGCCTGACTAGTTTGTACGAGGGTTGAATCCATAGTTAATCTCAAAAGGAGAAGCCCTAGTGGATTCTGAGGTAGAAGTATTGTACGCATACTCTGCTAATGGTAACAAAGACACCCAGTCATCTTGCTGATATGAGAAATAGCTCCGAAGATATTGTTCCAAAGTCTGGTTCACGCATTCAGTCTGCCCATTGGTTTCTGGATGGAAAGCCGTTGATATGTTAAGCTTGATTTGTAGTAACTTCATCAAGCTTGCCCAAAACTGAGAGGTGAATCGGCTATCTCGGTCTGAGATTATCGATTCTGGGAGCCCATGTAGGCACCATATCTCCTTCAGGAATATTAATGCCGACTTTTCTATAGACATCTCTGTTGTCAATGGTATGAAGTGAGCCCTTTTCGAGAATCGATCAACAATGACCCATATCTTTGTATATCCCTCAGACTCCGGTAATGCTACAATGAAGTCCATGGAAATATCATTCAATGGTCTTATTGGCACCTCAATTGGTTCAAGTAATCCAAATTTCTTATGCCGGACTATCTTACTCCTTTGACATGTATCGCAAGTGAATACATACTCCATGATGTGCTCATCCATCTTTGGCCAATAGAAGTTTGCCTTGATTCGTCCAACTGTCTTGTATGTCCTGAAGTGTCCTGCAATATGGGAATCATGTTCTGCCTCCATGATTGCTTGCTTCAACCCTTTTGCCTCAGGTATGTAGCACCTATTCTTATAGAGTAGTAAGTCCTTCTCTACAGAAAAACTAGGGTCAACATCTTTCTGCCCACCTATGACTTACTTGAATATGCTCATGTACTTGTCATCTGCACTGGTTGCTTTCTTAAGTGCTTCTAAAAAGGAAGATTGCAACTGATAGCCTTGGCAAGATTGCAACACCTGTGGTCGCAAGATGTCCCACTCCTCATTTACAACCCATTGACCAGGTCAGAAAAAGGTTGTTTCAGGGTTCGGTTGAGAATTACCCCCCCTTTCAAGGTGGTAGTCCCTACACCTTGACAATGCATCTGCCTTCTCGTTCAACCTACCTTCATGGTAGATAACCTTAAAATTGAACAGTTGTAAGAATTCCGCCCAGTGGTGTTGCCGTCTATTCAGTATCTTGGTATTATTAAAGTATTCAAGATTCTTGTGATCAGTGTTTATAACAATTTGATCAGTGACAGATCTCAGTAAATGATCCCATTCGTTGAATGCCGCTACAATCGCAGTCATTTCCTTATCATGGACATCATAATTCACCGGTGCTGGCATGAACTTCCTACTATAATAGGCCACTGGGTACCATTTCTCATCCTCACAGAGCGGGGACAGAACAGCACCTAATGCAAAGTCACTTGCATTGGTTTCTAACTTTGTTGGCCGGTTAGGGTCAAAGTGTGCTAGAATAGGGCTGGATGTAAACAACTCCTTCAATTGTTCAAAAGCCTACATGCAGGCTGGTGTCCAGTCCCATTTAACATCATTCTTCGTCAGGTCTGTCAATGGCCTCGCTATCTTGCTAAACCCCTTGATGAACCTTCATTAGAAGTTGGCAAAGCCCATGAAGCTTTGTACTTCGACGACACTCTTTGGACTCGCCTAGTTCTTGATCAATTCCACCTTTTCCGTTGTCATTGATATGCCACGATCAGATATCTTATAACCTAGGAATTCATCTTCTCTCTGGTGGAAGGTTGATTTCTTGATGCTAACACATAAGGCTGCTTCTCGCAGCTTTTCCATTACTCTCCTAAATAGAGCAACATGCTCTTCTATAGTCTCCGAGTAGATCAGGATATCATCCATATAAACAATGACTCCTTCATCTAATAGACCTCTAAATACATCATTTATCATACTCTGGAAAGTAGATGGTGCATTGCATAACCCAAAAGGCATCACAGTATACTCATACAAGCCATACCAACAACGAAAAGCAGTCTTCCATTCTTCACCCTTTGCCATCCGCAAAAGGTAATAACCATTTTTCAGATCTAACTTGGTAAATACCATCGCTTTCCCAAGTCTATCCCTCAGCTCATTCATTAGCAGGAGGGGATAATGGTTCTTCATGGTTATCTTGTTCAGTCCTCTGTAATCAATACATAACCATAGTGTACCATCTGGCTTTGGTACAAATAATATAGGTGCAGCAGCTGGTGAACTAGATCTCCTGATCTTTCCGGTTGCCAGCATCTCATCAAGGTACTCTCACAGTGCCTTCAGTTCCTTCTCTGAGAGGAGATAGATCGGACCAAAAGGAGGAGTTATTCCTGCCTGTAGTTCAATCCTGTGATCATACTGAGAGTGCTACAGTCAGGACTCTATCCTTTCTTGACTAAAGATATCACTAAAGTCTTTATATTCTGGGAGGAGCTTTATTGCAATATCATTCCCATCTTCATCTGAGAATTTAGCCATCCCAAGGAGATGGACAGATCCTTGATCCTCAGCCATCATTTCTTCCTCAGTAATGAATTCTAATTGCTGATAACTACATCCAGCTAGGCAATTTGCCTTACAGTATGCTGACCACCAGGTCAGCATACCCTTTTCCCAATCAATGTCCACATTATGCTCAGAGAGCCAGGACATTGGAAGATACCCATCAATTTTGCCCTCTGGCATTTCTGCAATCTCAAAGCTCATCTTATTTGAGTGATCTCCTATTTTCATCTTTACCGCCTTGGTATAATGGAGACCAAATCCTGGGATATTGTTCCCACTTGCATCTAATATGGGGGAAGGAATCTTCCTTCAGACTCAGGGCATTTGAGTGTCCTTTACCCATCTGCTACTGAGCACAGCTCCTGTAGCACCACTATCCAGGAGTAGTACTGCTTCCACACTACTCCTTCTTGCATTCAGTTACCACTCAAGTCTAACTTTTACCGGGATAGACTTTGTATGTTGTGGGGGGCCTGAGAGTCTATGCCGCTTTCTGGTTCTTTCTTCGCTATACATTTCTAGTATCAATAATGTTAGTAGGTAAGTAAGGGTATGGGGTCTCTCGTTTTTCAGTACAAGAGAGGTCAAATAGGTCAATCGCAGTTAAGTTTAAAGTGTTTTGCAAACAGTTAGGTTATAAAATTATGAGTCAAAGTAAGTAGTGCTGTTTACTATCATGCCAGCATTATTTCAGTTACTAAACCCTCCTTAGGTAAACTTGGAAATAACTTTCAATTGTATATAATCAAGTCCTGCCTGATGTAAACATAACTAAACCGAACCCAAACAAACGAAGAAAAACCAGACAGAATATAATAAGAAAAACCCAATAGACCCATAACAGAGAGAACCCTTAATACCAAAAACCCATAAGAAAACCTTTTCCATCCTTGACTACCTTACTCCGCTGAGCCTAGTCAGATTTTAGCTTTCTATACCTGGTCTTTGGAGGGTGGACTAACCATGTCCATCTCCAGTCCATCAAGTTTATCGCTCCAGCATGCCATGATTGGCCTAGGGAATTGTTAGTTGCTAGCTAAATTCTCTTCGGAGGGTTAATTACCTAGTCCAAAGCATCCGTATCAACTTCCATTATCTGAGGAATTAATTCGCGGACTTCAAGAATTTTTCTAGTAACAGTAGGAGGGGCTTCAATGCACTAAACTTTGTTAGAGGGACCAGAGGTGTGGCCTGCCTCTTCCGCAGATTGCTTGCGTGCCTTGGCTGGCTTGGAAGAGCTAACAACTGGAGTAACCAAGGTACACTTCCGCCAGAAGTGACCTGGTTGTCCACATTTGGTGCATTAGTCTAACTTTCGGTGTTTGTCAAGTAGCGTACTAGGAATATTGTTGTGAGCAATTGAATACTCTGAATTTTCCGGCTTTGACTGATAGCTGCCCGAAGAGTTAGCAGGTTTGGGATTGTGCTTACCCGAACCCTTTCCCTTCTTCTGTTGCTTCTTTGAGGAATGCTTGTCCTCACTCTTATCATGACTGGATCCTTTATCCTTAACCACTGTTCGACTAAAGCGTGTGTTGTCCTCCAAGTCATGGCCAGTTTTCCTTAGGAGATCGAGGTACTCATTTATATCCTCAGGATGGGGGTTCTTCTGAGTCCAGGCTGTCCGCAGTTCTGACATAATGCTGATGCGCACCTTGTCTTTCACTGCTCGTCCATCTGTATACCCTAGTTTAGTCATTAAATCAATGACCTTGTCCAAGTACTTGTCTACTTGGCTGGGTTTCATCTCCAAAGAGGTCCACTCGGCTAAAGAGCGATCCCAATCGGCATGTCCTGCAAAGCTGGTCTCCAAATGATGGCTGAATCCTTCCCAGGTACGGAGCTCATTGTCTGGGTTGAATGGCATTCTGCTTCATTGGGCAGCCTCCTCATTTATATAATGGTGGAGACCCATATACCAGCTTTTGGCAGAACCTTCCAAGAGAGGGATAACCAAGCTAATCTTCTCCATGTCTTCAGTGACAGACTCACGGAAATAGTTAAACTTGATTTCCACATCACTAAGGAACCTCAGAGTGTCGTTAACATCCCCGGTAAAAGCCTTAATGTCACCCAATTTCTGAGGTTTCTTTGGCTTTACCTTGGAAGCTGTCTTGCTTTCCTTCTTACATGACTGTAAGAATTTGGCCAGGCTACGAGTTCTGCAGTCATAGAGCCTCTTCTTTGAGTCATTCCAGTTTGACTTATGTCACTCAAGGAATTGCTCAAGATTGGGGAGGGAGTCGGCATCATCGTCTGAGCTGCTAGAGGAATCAGAATCACCCAGCTCTCCTCCAGCCTCAGCATTTCCACCTGTAGGAGGTATGTTACCTCCACCTCCCCCCAGAACATCATATGCATCAAAAGATTCCTCCAAACTACTTGGTCCAGTAAAATGAGAACCACCCCTGGATGGTGCAACTGGGTGTAGTGTTGGAGGGGGTAAGGGAGTCTAATCTGATTGACTGGGAGTTCCCATTGCTCGCCCAGGTTTGAAACGGGATTGCTGGTATTCCAAACTAGTATCCGGTGCAAGTGGAAGTCCTTGGTGGTGAAGTGAACCACAGAAATCACATGTAGCTTTTTCAACTTCAGGTCTCCTTTCTCTTGATGTATTTTGTCCCAGTAGGTGTCTAACTGCCTGTGAAGGAAGTTTAATACACTGGTCGATATGGTGATAATGTTTTTCAAAAGGTAACTTCCTCGACCCAACCAGCAGGGGAACAATCACTCACAAATGACTGTGCTCAAGCCCCTGGGACCCCTAGATGTTGACCAAAACCACTGCCTTGAGGCTTAGGTCCTGGGGCTGGCAGAATAACTGCAGAAGTATTGCGTGCCGGTATCTGTAGTGCCTGTCCTGTGGGAACTGGCATTGCACTTCCAAAAGGTCTTTCCACTGTGGGTGGTTGGACTGCAACCGTCAGGGTATTCCTGGCTCCTGAAAGAGTTGTTGAATTTTCTCTAACTGGTGGTGTCCACCTTGTCCTTCTTTCCACCCTTGGTATGGGCCTAGTCATAGGACCTAGTGCTGTGGAGGGACTATTGTCTCTACTACTCTGTGCTCTTCAGGGTGGGTTGGACAGAGCCTGTGAGGCGTCCGCAGAGAATTGCTCTTCCCAATCGTTGCTAATATCTTGTATCCCTAAAGGGGTGAGAAATTGCCTTTCTTCTACCTTCTGCAACATTTCATGAAGCTTCAGAGCAAAGTTAGGTGCACATTTTTCAGCAAGTACTAATGGAAGGGGAGGAGCATCTCTCATAATTGCATCATTATCAGAGTCTATTGCATATCTACCTTGGATTGCCTTCTCTAGAGCTCCGACCCTGGTATTTAGCAAGTTGGCATTTTGGATGTGCTCATGAAATACGGCCTGTTGATCCAACATACAACTCCGTGCTACCTTCACCCTATCCTGATGAAATGCAGCTTGCCTTTGCTCATTCCAGAAATGTATCTGTTCCTGAGTCGCGTGAAATTGATGACCGATTTCCCGAAGGATATACGGTTCAACATACTTGCGTGTAAAGTCTGCAAAGCTGATGCCCTGATTGTCAACACTCATCATCTCGGTAAATTCGGCATCATGGGAAAAGGATTGCATGAGGGCCCTCAGGTCCGCAACAACCAATTCTTGACATGCCTGAGGAACTTCAATGGGAGCCGCTTCAAGCAATAGTGGCACAGGTTCCCACTCGAAACACTGTAGATCCACGAAGATACTGGCTCGTAGGGTTTGGGCAGTGTGTTCCTATGCCGCAGGATCAGTAAAACCAACTTCGGAAAAGATAATTCTTTCCACCTGATGCTGCTTGTACCAGACAAGCAACTTGTACTCGAATATTTCAATGTAGGAAGAGTTTTTAGCAACAAGTTTCAAGAGAGTTAAGCGAGGAAGTTGCTTAACGATATACTGTAATGGGGGCACTCTAAGGGAAGATGGATCCCTAGTTCATGGCTGCACTGAAGTGACTCAAAGATCAAAAGTGATAATCAACAGTAGAGTAAAAAAGAATCAAAACAGTAAAACTTAATATTGTTAAGCCGCAGCTTCACTCAGTAAGTTTCTTGAGAGGTAGTTGATTGCCAGAGTAGAGAGGGACTCGCATATAGTTTAAGTAGAATATCATATACTGCCAGTTCCCTCCCATCACTACTCTAACTTAATCATGAGCACACCCATCTCCTCCAGGATGGCCAACACACACCACACAGGACAATATTCCTTTTTGGATGTTGGTCAGCTCTGGCTAAATCTCCTTCCGACATCAAGTATTTCAGTGCTGTATCTCTAATGTGACCACAGGAGAAAAACTCTTCATATAATTCAGATGCTAGTGGCGAACTATCATGCAACTGAGGAGATATACCATTTACAAACTCTCATACCCATATGCATTTGATCTATGCAAGCCTTTTGTAGACATAGCTCTCATGATCGAGCTGAACCTTCTACTTCATTCTAGTCAAGTCTTTGCCTGATAGGATAGTCTACTCAGCTCCCCCAGTGGGGTACCTTAGTGATTGGCCTGGTGGGCGCTTGTTACGATCGGCTATAAGATCTCTCCTTTCTTATATCTTGCAACAGGCAATGAGCCTATTGTTAGTTTTATCTTAGAGATAATACTAGCCTATCTCTTGTTGTATTCTCTTTCCTTCGAGAATTCTCAATACTGGTTATCTTACACTATGTCTTAAATATTGACCATTGTCAATACTAATTCCTTATAGTGGTAACTAGTATTGATTCTGCTCTTCTTCGTGATCATTGGCCTTTGTAGTAAAGAGCGTAAAGGTGTTTTATTGATAACTTATAAGATTGGAAATAACTTAGGTGGTTGCATGAAGAACTAACTGTCAGATCCTATTGACCTCCTTATATAGTTCTTCCAGCAACCCGCTTACAAATCAAATGAGTCACAACTGTGACTCATGCATCGCGTAACATATAACCTCATGACCATACTTGGTCATGCGCGAAAGTCCCATGACCTTAAAGGGGTCATGTGCGAAACCTCATGACTCGTATAAACGAAGTCATGCCTCTTAATCCTCATGACTCATAGGTGCACCTATGAGTCAACGCTCAACATACCAATCAAATTCAAACATAAACAACTATGACTCACAATTGTGAATCATATAAAACCCTATGACTCATATGTGAGTCATAGTGTGAAACATAATATTATATGACTCAATCGAGTCATGTGCGAAACCTTTTAACAAATGAAATACTATGACATATGATTGTATATCATGTGAAACCATTACAAACCATGCCGGGTTTGTAATACTAGCTCCCCTCTTCCTACATCCTCAGTCCCTTGAGGATTCATGATGGTATCCTTCATAGTACACATCTTTTCTTATGTTTCTGCAGATGTGTGCCATATCCCCTGCAATCCTACTGAACCTTTTTTCTTCCTCCTTCCTTGCATAGCGTTTTCTTGCTAGCTCTCTTTCCAGGGCTCAGATCCTAATATCCTTGCCTGCTATCTCTCCTTTTGACCATCTCTTATGCACCTCCAGCTTTGCAATTTGCTCCTCCTCTTCCTTGACCTTTCTCTTCAAAGTTTCCTTCGTCTCAAAGGAATCGGTATGGGTTATCGTTGGACAATTTTCCAACTGTTCTCCATCTTTCTTGACCTTGGGCCAAGATTTTTTGCCCCCCCTTCTCTTTGTTTTCGTCCCTGAAAACCTTTCTTGCTTTGCCGTTAAAAGGATGTTGTTGTTGTATGGTGACTGGGGTGGTGTTCTTGGGGATGGTGACATTTCTTCCCATGTCGTCATGGGTGGTTGGAGTGGTGGTAGGGGGGTTCTGTGTTTCTTCGGCCAGTAATTGGCCCCTTCTTTTTCTGTAAAGTGTACTTGGCATCCATCGTCTAAGCAACCAGTCCAGTTTTTCTGGTTGTGTTCTTCTTATTCGTGTGTAATTGGCGTGGATGTGGGGAGGTCGGCTAGGTTGATCCAGTCCTTGTTGCTCATTTGTTCCTCCTGTTTGACCAGGTTTCCCTGGGTTTTTTCGGTGAAAATGTTCGATTGCATGTTTAGCATTGCTAAAATTCTCTGCTAGGTACCACTCTTGGTCGTGTTGCACAGAGTAACCGGTCCACTTGGCTCAGTATTGTAGTTTTCCGTAATGTAGTCTTGAATTGACTATTTGATCAAGTTTGTATTCGTCTTCTCCTTCTATCTCGATAGGAGGAGGGGGAAGTTTCCTTTGTGAGGGTAGAGGATTGTTCGAATAAAGTTCAAGTTTGCTGATGTGGAAGACTGGATGTTTCGTTTTCATTGAGGCTGGGAGGTCTAGCTTATAAGCTTTTTGTCCAATTTTTTCGATGATCCTGTATGGTCCTATTTCGCGATAATCCAGTTTCTTTGATGGCCTCGTCGTTTGGATATCTTTTGTAATTAACCAGACTTTATCTCCTGATTCCAATCTTGGATTGGGTTTTCTATGATGATCGTTGTTTTCCTTCATTTTATCTTGTGCCATTCTTATTTCTGTTTTGATGAGTCCATGTAGTCGGCTGATATCGTCCTTTTCCAATATACCTGGTAAGCCTATGTGTTCCATGGGTTCATTGATGAGGTGATGTCCATAATTTGCATAGAAGGGTGTTGTCTTGATGACATCTTGTTTTGTATTGTTGTATGCAAATTCTGCAAATGATAGCCATCCTTCCCAGTCTTGTTGGGAGTATTCCACATATGCTGTTAGGAATTGTTCGAGTGAGGCATTCGTTCGTTCCATTTGACCATCCGTTTGCGGGTGAAATGCCGTGCTTATCTTTCATGTGATGTCCAATCCTTTGGTCATTTCTTTCCATAGGTCCGATGTGAATATTGATCCCCTATCACTGATGATGTCTTTCGGTAATCCATGTAGTTTGAAAACATTTTTCATAAACAATTGTGTAAATTGTTTGGTTTTCATATCTTTTCGACAGGGTATGAAATGAGCCATCTTGGTTAATCAATCCACAATGACCCATATTGTGTCATAGTTGTTCGATAGTGGCAAGTCTGTGATAAAATCCATACTCATGGATTTCCATGGTTTTTGTGGTATTTGTGGTGGTTGTAATAGTCTATAGGGCGCATGACAACTTGGTTTTGTCCGTTGACACATGTCACAGTTTTTGACATATCACTTAATATCTTGGCGCATTCCTGGCCAATAGTATGTCCGTTGTGTCAATTCAAATGTTTTGGCTGTTCCACCATGTCCATTTTGTGGTGTGTCGTGATTCCTTCTTATCGCTTCGGTTCTTATTGGTTTGTCTTCTGGTAGCCAGATTTCTCCTTCATACCACATGTATCCTTCCTTCCAGTCACATGATCCTAGTGCCACTTTCAGGTATTCTTTATCCTTCCTTTCTATGGCTTTTCGAATATCTTGTAGTAACACATCCTGTGATGTTTTTTCCTTGATATTCTTTTCAGTTCCTTGGTCTTCTATCATCCATAGTTCCATAGTATTGATTTCTTCTGAACCCGAAGCATATCCTTCATCCACAAAGAATTGTTCTTTTGGTAACAGAATCCTTTGTTGTTGTGTAATGCGATCGTCTCCTTCCGTTGGTATGTCATTTGTTCTTCTTGTAAGGGCATCCAGTTTTGCCTCTTCCTTGCCTGGTTGATATTCGATTTTGATATTGTATTGGCTTAGCTCTTCACTCCATCTTATTTGTCTTCCATTCAGAGCTTTGGTAGTTGTGAATGGGACAAGGTTCTTGTAGTCTGTGAGGATTTTGACTGTATGAGGGCTTCCATGTGCATATTTCCTCCATTCCTTGAGGGCTTGCATGATTGCAAGGAGTTCTTTGTCATGTATGTCATAGTTGCATTCTGTCTTGGTTATTGTTTTTGACCGATAGGCTATTGGTTTCCACAGTCCTTCCTGATCTTGTTGCGATATTATTCCTGAACAGACGTAATTGGATGCCTCTGTTTCAATCATAATAGGTGCCTCCAGGTCGAAGTATCTTAGTATTGGGGTTGTGGTAAGTCTTTCTTTAAGACCTTCGAAAGCCTCTTGCCCTTGCTCTCCCCATTCCCACTTCTGATTTTTCTTTGTTCTGTAGTATAGTGGTTTCGCTATTCTGCTGAATCCTTCTATAAATCTTCGATAGAAGTTGCAGAATCTCACAAAGCTTTGAATGTCTTTGACCTTTTCTGGTGTTGTCCATACTTTTATGGCACCTGTTTTGGTAGGGTCCGTTCGGACTCATTCAGAGTTGATGATGAATCCGAGGTATTCGGTTTCTTCCTTGTGGAATTCGCATTTTGTTGGTTTGAGGCATACTCCAATTTCCTTGAGTTTTGCTAGTATCATGGCCACGTCCTTTCGATGTTGTTCTCTGGTATCCGAGTATATTAATAGGTCATCCAGGTAAGCTATGCAGTTGACATCCAAATATTTGCTAAGTGCATTATTGACCCATCATTGGAAGGTTGTAGGTGCATTAGCTAATCCGAATGGCATGACCATATACTCATATAGTCAGTATCTTGTTCTGAATGCTGTTTTCCATTCGTCTCCTTTGGCAATACTTATATGTTGATAGGCATTCTTGATATCGAGTTTGGTGAAATATTTCGCTGTTTGCAGTCGGTCCAAGGCTTCACTTATCAATGGTAATGGATATCGGTCCTTTTTTGATACTGCATTTAGGCCTCTGTAGCCACACAAAGCCTTAATCCTCCATCTTTTTTCTTGACGAAGAGTATGGGTGCTCCTGCTGATGAGGGTGAAGGTCTTATCCATCGTCTTTCTAGGTTCTTTTCCAGGTATTCTCTGAGTTCCTTGAGTTCTTCCCCTCTTAAGGGGTAGAGTTTCATGAAAGGTGGCGGTGCTTCTGTTTCGATCTTGTGGTCCGCTGCCCTATGTGGTGGCAACTCCGTTCTTTCTTTTTCTTCAAATATGTCTAAGAAGTTGTGATACTCCTTAGGCACTATTTGTCTTAAGGTTTCTTTTCCGCCCTTTCCTCTCTTTTGCAGGGCTAGTTCGGTGCTAATTGTTGTAGCCGCCAGCATGAGTTTTGCATCGTCCCATTTTAGGATCCCGGTGATTTCTCCTTTCTTGTGCATCCTGCCAAATGCTTGTGCTGAGATGAAAGCGATCGACAGTTTTTTCTTGTTCTGAGATGGTTCTTCCTCTTGGTGATCCGTGCTGCCGAATCCTTTGTTGCCCCTTTCTATGGGTTGAAGTTGTTGTACCTCCTTGAATGGTGTCGAGACTATTTTTTCAACAATTATCTGGGCGATCTTATCTCCTTTGTGGACTTCATAATCCACTTCTGACAGGTTTACCATTAGGACTCGAATTTCTCCTGTATAGTCTGCATCTATGACTCCAGCATTAATAGTAAGGCTGTTTTTGCTTACCAAACCACTTCTGGGTGCGATGCAGGCATAGGTATTCTCCAGGAGTCCCATCGAGATTCCTGTTCCAAGGAGCTTTTGTCCACTTGCTGGGATTGTTGCTTCTTCTATGCTGAACAGGTCACTGCCTGCAGCCTTTCGCGAACCTTTCATAGGTATCTTCGCATCTTCTCTCAGCCTTTTAACTATGACTTCATAGTTTGGTCCTTCCTTAGTGCTCATCGTTAGAATCTTACTTTTTAGATTCTCCTGAATTGCTTCCTTTTCTGGCACTGCATATACCATCGGGGAGGCATCAAGGCATACTGCCTTACACCTGTCGCTATCGAAGGTGATTTCTTCTTTTCACCAATCAATCCTTGGGTTGTGGTCTTTTAACCATGTCATGCCAAGGATGATTTCATGTTTGACAAGGTTTGCCACTAGGAAAGTTTCTTTTTCTTTGTGCCTTCTGATGTCCATAGGGATTTCTGTGACATGGGTGATTGGTCCAGCATCTGATACCGTTCCATCTACCATGTATATGTCCCTTGGTTTTTCGATTTTTGTCAAGGGTAATTGATGACTTATAGCAAAGTTGCGATCTATAAAATCTTCAGTTGCCCCTGAGTCGATCATTGCATTTGTCGATATTTGTTGTTGTTTGTTGTGTAGTTGTACTTTGACCATAATATGGTCCGATTCGAGGTTTCTTAGTTCCTTGTTGGTTATTGCAGTGTTGAGGTGTGCGATCTTGATGTTTCTTATTTTGTCGTCCCCTGGCCCATCCTTTCCTGGGGACGTCCTCCCTTTTTTGATGGGTTTTATTCTGTTGTCCCCATGACCACCTATTCCTGGGGGCTTTCGTCATTTAAAGCCTCTTCTTGTTCTTTTTCCACATCCAATTCCCAAATCTTTGGTCCCTTGATATTGGCCTTCTTGACTCTACAGTCTTTTGCCATGTGTCCCTTCTTTCCACACTGATAGCATAATCCTTCTTTCATGCGTTTTCTCCATTCTTCCTGGGGTAGTCTTTGGTATCTCCTTCAATTTGTAGCATCCAGATCCATGGGATCTCCCTGCGGGATTTCCTTGGGTGTCGTTCTAAAAGTACCATCTTGGTTTCTTGGGGTGCCATATGTCTCCGTCTTGACTTTCCTTGCCTGGCACAGATGTTTGAGTGTGGCCAGTCGAATTTCTTTATTCATAGCCCATACTGCTAATTGGTCTGCTGCCGTGATTGTTTGATTGTAGTGATCAAATTCTTCTTGCAATTTCAGGTTCATTCCCACATATAGCCATTCTCCTGCTGTCATGTCATCCAATTCTGCTTCTGTTAGGGCCAGTTTGAACTTATTTCAGTATTCTGTCATAGTCTGAGTTCCTTGGACCATGTTTTTGAGTTGTATTCTTGCTGTTCCCCTTGGATCGATTTCCCCAAATTGGTTTTTAATCGCTTGCTTGAATTCCTCCCAGTTGTTCCAGGGTTTGGTTCTTATTCCTTCCGTATAGGGTGTGAGCCATGAACTTGCCTCTTTTCTTAGTAGGCTGGATACATAGGTGATTTTTTCTTCATTGTGTTCTTCTGCCCATCCTACTGCTTAGAAGTAGATTTGCAGTTCCGCTAGCCAGTTCCTGAGTTCTTTTCTATCGCCTGTGTAGGTACTTGGTGGTTTAACCTTCGGTTTAGGAACATTCATGGCTTGTAGTATCTGCACTAGTTGTCCAAGTGGTTCTTCATTTCCTAGTGGTGGGTTTGCAGCTTGTCCTGCTGCTTGTCCTTGGCCCGACATTCCTTCTGTTCATTCTTCCTCCTCACTTGAAGATTCGTTATGTTGTGACCCTTCTTCTGGTGTAACTGGACTTGGTGTTCTCCCTCTTTCCGAGGCTGTTCTTGCAAGTTCTTGTGCAACCTCTGGGAGTTCTAGGGATTGGTCTTCGTATTCAAAATCCATGTTGTCATTGGGTGTTGCTTGCGGAAGCAACCAAATGTTACGATCGGCTATAAGATCTCTCCTTTCTTATATCTCGCCACAGGCAATGAGTCTATCATTAGTTTTGTCTTAGAGATAATACTCACCTATCTCTTGTTGTATTCTCTTTCCTTCGAGAATTCTCAATACTGGTTATCTTACACTATTTCTTAAATGTTGACTGTTGTCAATACTAATTCCTTATAGTGCTAACTAGTATTGATTCTGTTCTTCTTTGTGATCATTGGCCTTTGTAGTAAAGAGCGTAAAGGTGTTTTATTGATAACTTATAAGATAGGAAATAACTTAGGTGGTTGCGTGAAGAACTAACTGTCAGATCCTATTGACCTCCTTATATAGTTCTTCCAGCAACCCGCTTACAAATCAAATGAGTCACAACTGTGACTCATGCATTTGCGTAACATATAACCTCATGACCATACTTGGTCATGCGCGAAAGTCCCATGACCTTAAAGGGGTCATGTGCAAAACCTCATGACTCGTATAAACGAAGTCATGCCTCTTAATCCTCATGACTCATAGGTGCACCTATGAGTCAACGCTCAACATACCAATCAAATTCAAACATAAACAACTATGACTCACAATTGTGAATCATATAAAACCCTATGACTCGTATGTGAGTCATAGTGCGAAACATAACATCATATGACTCAATCGAGTCATGTGCAAAACCTTTTAACAAATGAAATACTATGACATATGATTGTATGTCATGTGAAACCATTACAAACCATGCCGGGTTTGTAATAGCTACCCACAGTCAACTCCCCGAAAGCACCCCTACTGTAATAAGAATCATGCCCTTAGAGTTCTCAAACAACCCCAATAGTCTTAAAGCGATTGGGCACGAGTTGCGCCTATGTGCCATTCACCTACCTGGAGATGCTTCAACATCTTCCGGGCCACCCAGGGACTACCCGGGAGGCTCTGGACTACTCTTCCAGTATTACCTGAGTAACTCCTTCAGTTCTTGTCCGTTTTACACATATTTAGTACCAGAAGATAGCCCTCCTTCTGGAGTACACCCTATGCCCTCTCATATATCCTACGGACAGCATCCGGTCGGACGGACGGCGACAACCTATACAGTATTACAAGAGTGCCTCCACTCAGTTCTTTTTGTAAGGAATGGAGCAACTCAACAACCGTAAGCCCATGACATGCGGTCCTTACTTTGGGGCCGCAGGGGGGTGTTAGGAATACCTCTGTAAAGTCTTGGGGCATTCGGAGCCCTTTAGCTCCTCCTATTGTCTCCCAAAGGCTACCAGGTTTGTTGCCTTTAGATTTTACCAGAGTACCCAATCCTCATAGGATCGCCGCCTGCACCAAGTAAGTACCTCTAAATACTAGGTAGGGTAACTTGGGTGCCATGTCAGGGTAACTCAGACCTTATGGCAGGGTAACCCGGACCTCATGTCAGGGTAACTCAGGCCTCATTACATGAGACTTTCCCAAGCCCGCCTTTTTTACTATGATCTTATAGTATGCATAGTTATCCACTATAGTGAACCAAACTATCCTTACCCGTTGACCTCAAAGTCTCCAGTATAGGTGTAAGAATAGTTTACTGTCAGACACCCTCTGGTGGGTCATTACACCACAACAGTATGGCAAAAAGTTGAATTTATTTGTATACTCAAAAGATATTTCTATATCATGATAGGTATACAAGTATCTTTTGAAGATAGAAATAAAATCAACTTTTGGTCATACTGTTGTCATGATACTATTTTATTTGCATATATAAAATAGTATCATGATATGTAGAGATGTCATATAGTAACATATACTTCTGCAGCAATCAATCATGATAGCTGTAGATATATGTCACTGTATGATGTCTCTACATATCACAATACTATTTTATGTATGCAAAATTATTTTCACCCTCTGTAGATTGTACTTTTTTCTGAGGTAGAATGTTCTTAGTCCTCTTTTTTTTTTTTTTTTTTTCTATCTGATTTTGGAAGTTAAGTTTTATTTTTATTTCCCATTTGGGGATTTTTTTACTAGGTTTAGCCAGTAGTTCTTAGCCTGTACTTGTTAGCTACTAATAATATATATTGATACCCCCGGAATCTCCTATTACTAGATGTTTCGATCTTGAGTGCCTGGTATATGATACTAATGATAATATTTGATGCCCTTGCTTTGGTATCTTTCATTGCTTGCTATTTTCATTTCAGTGCCTGGTACAGTACAGGAGACTACAGTATGTAATAATAGTAATAGTATTCAGCCCCCTTGCCTTGGCATCTAGTGTGTTACCTAGCATTGGTTGACCATCTGAGTAAATTGTTTACCAGAGTATGGATGTTAGTGATGGGATGGACTGGGGTTTGAAGTTAGTTAAAAATGGCTGCACTACAACCCCTATTCATCTCATTACTAACATCCATGCATGAGCAGGTTGGATTGCTTGAATTTACCCTCTCAACTGTTCAGCTATGTTGACTCGATAACAGGAGATCATTTCAGACACTTCTAGTGCTAGTTAGGCAATGTGAGAATACCTTAGTACCAATAGTGTTGGTAAAAGAAACCATTCATGCCTAGATTTTATCAAGCTACCTACCCTAGCAATACCCTCATTTCATCTAATTTTTTCATGCCTGAGTCTGCAGTCCAATCATAGTTGAGAATGCCTAGATTATTATGAACATAATGTTGAACACTCTGAAAACACCATTTTGCAGGCAAATCTTTTGCTTCAATAATGAGTAATAGTCAGTGATCCTGCACACCCTTCCCCCATCTGGGAGCCCTGTATATAAGTGTAACGGGGCACCCTAAGGGAAGATGGATCCCAAGTTCACAACTGCACTGAAGTGACTCAAAGATCAAAAGTGAAAATCAATAGTAGAGTAAAGAAGAATCAAAACAGTAAAACTTGATATCGTTAAGCCACAGCTTCACTCAGTAAGTTTCTTGAGAGGTAGTTGATTGCCAGAGTAGAGAGGGACTTGCATATAGTTTAAGTAGAATATCATATACTGCCAGTTCTCTCCCATCACTACTCTAACTTAATCATGAGCACACCCGTCTCCTCTGGGCTGACCAACACACACCACCCAGGACATGATTTCTGTGTGGATATTGGTCTGCTCTGGCGAAATCTCCTTCCGACATCAAGTGTTTCAGCGCTGCATCTTTAATGCGACTGCAGGAGAAAAACTCTTCATATCGTTGACATACTGGTAGCGAACTATCATGCAACTGAGGAGATATACCATTTACAAACTCTTATACCCATATGCATTTCATCTATGTAAGCCTTTAGTAGACATAGCTCTCATGACCGAGCTGAACCTTCTACTTCATTCTAGTCAAGTCTACTCAGCTCCCACGGTGGAGTACCTTGGTGATTGGCCTGGTGGGTGCTACCCGTGGTCGACTCCCCGAAAGCACCCCTACCGTGATAAGAATCATGCTCTTAGAGTTCTCAAACAACCCCAATAGTCTTACAGCGATTGGGCACGAGTTGTGCCTATATGCGATTTACCTGCCCAGAGATGCTCCAACATCTTCCAAGCCACCCCGGGACTACCCAGGAGGCTCTGGACTACCCTTCCGGTATTACCTGGGTGACTCCTTCGGTTCTTGTCCGTTTTACACATATTTGGTACCAGAAGATAGCCCTTCTTCTGGAGCACACCCTATGCCCTCTCATATATCCTACGGACAGCATCCGGTCGGACGGACGGTGACAACCTATACAGTGTTACAAGAGTGCCTCCACTCAGTTCCTTTTATAAGGAATAGAGCAACTCAACAACCGTAAGCCCATGACGTGCAGTCCTTACACTGGGGCCGCAGGGGGGTATTAGAAATACCTCTGTAAAATTCTGGGGCATTCGGAGCCCTGTAGCTCCTCCTGTAGGCTCCCAAAGGCTATCAGGTTTGTTGCCTTTAGATTTTACCACAGTGCCCAATCCCTATAGGATTGCCCCCTGCCCCAAGTACCTCTGAATACTAGGTAGGGTAACTTGGGTGCCATGTCAGGGTAACTTAGACCTTATGGCAGGGTATCCTGGACCTCATGTCAGGGTAACTCAGGCCTCATGTCAGGGTAACTGAGGCCTCGTTACATGAGCCTTTCCCAAGCCTGCCTTTTATACTACGATCTTATAGTAGGCATAGTTATCTACTATAGTGAACCAAACTATCCATACCCGTTGACCTCAAAGTCTCCGGTATGGGTGTAAGAATAGTTTACTGTAAGACACCCTCTGGTGGGTTGTTACATGACTCCCCTCTTCTCTAAGGTCTGTCCTGGACCATTAGAGACATCTTTTATTTCCCAGCTTTGGTACATTCACAATGCAGTAATCCCTTGGCTTGGATGGATACCTCCAGTGAAAATCATTAAGGGCCTCAATGGCCATTCCTTCTAGCATCTCGAAACGTTCCAATGAATTCTCCTCTGGTCCATAACCTTCCCACGCTACTAAGTATTGAATGAAGTGGTGGTGGGAACTCATCTTTATCGCACCATACTAGCGACTATCCAGGATAGCTTCAACCACATAGCTTGGCTCATTGTCTACTATCTCTGGTAATGGAACTTCCTTCTGAGGCCTACCTACTGGATCATCGCGGTATGGTTCCAGTAGACTGCCATTGAATATGGGATGGATTGACCAATAAGCTGGAAGTTCGAGCTCATAGGCCCGGGCCCCCACCTTTTGTTTAACCACAAATGTGCCAAACATTCAGTGGTCCAACTTCTCCATCGGCCTCTTTGTCCGCATGTTTTTTTCAGTTCAACATTACTCGGTCGGCCTTTCTCGCAACTCCATAAGTCACATCTTCCATTGCAATGTAATCTGCAGATGG
The DNA here is from genome assembly GCA_003788595.2 of Choiromyces venosus 120613-1. Taxonomy (NCBI): domain Eukaryota; kingdom Fungi; phylum Ascomycota; class Pezizomycetes; order Pezizales; family Tuberaceae; genus Choiromyces; species Choiromyces venosus. The sequence continues at coordinate 103,063 of ML120550.1, read as the reverse complement.
TAACCTCTTTTGGTCATGCCACTTCTGTTGCCTTTCTTGTGCCCCTTGTAAGGTTTCTCAGACTTCTTGCCATAAACCTTCCCAGTTCTGTACCAAGAGCTCACTGCTTGGATGAATTCCTTGGCTATTTGGGACTATGCCTGACCAGTTTGTATGAGGGTTGAATCCATAGTTAATCTCAAAAGGAGAAGCCCTAGTGGATTCCGAGGTAGAAGTATTGTACACATACTCTGCTAATGGTAACAAAGACACCCAATCATCTTGCTGATATGAGCAATAGCTCCGAAGATATTGTTCCAAAGTTTGGTTCACCTGTTCAGTCTGCCCATCGGTTTCTGGGTGGAAAGCCGTTGATATATTAAGCTTGATTTGTAGTAACTTCATCAAGCTTGCCCAAAACTTAGAGGTGAATCGGCTATCTTGGTCTGATATTATTGATTCTGGGAGCCCATGTAGGTGCCACATCTCCTTCAGGAATATTAATGCCAACTTTTCAATAGACACCTCCGTTGTCAATGGTATGAAGTAAGCACTTTTCGAGAATCGATCAACAATGACCCATATCTTTGTATATCCCTCAGACTCCGGTAATACTATAATGAAGTCCATGGAAATATCATTCCATGGTCTTATTGGCACCTCAATTGGTTCAAGTAATCCAAATTTCTTATGCCGGACTGTCTTCCTCCTTTGACATGTATCGCATGTGCACACATACTCCATGATGTGCTCATCCATCTTTGGCCAGTAGAAGTTTGCCTTGATTTGTCCAACTGTCTTGTATGTCCCGAACTGTCCCGCAATATGGGAATCATATTCTGCCTCCATGATTGCTTGCTTCAACCCTTTTGCCTCGGGTATGTACCACCTATTCTTATAGAGTAGTAAGTCCTTCTCTACTGAAAAACTAGGGTCAACATCTTTCTGCCCACCTATGACTGAATTGAATATGCTCATGTACTTGTCATCTGCAGTGGTTGCTTTCTTAAGTGTTTCCAAAAAGGAAGATGGCAACCGATAGCCTTGGCAAGATTGTAACACCTGTGGTCGCAAGATGTCCCACTCCTCATTTACAACCCATTGACCAGGTCAGAAAAAGGTTGTTTCGGGGTTTGGTTGAGAATTACCCGCCCCTTCAAGGCGGTAGTGCCTATGCCTTGACAATGCATCTGCCTTCTCATTCAACCTACGTTCATGGTAGATAACCTTAAAATTGAACGGTTGTAAGAATTCTGCCCAGTGGTGTTGCCATCTATTTAGTATCTTGGTACTATTAAAGTATGAAAGATTCTTGTGATTAGTGTATATAATAATTTGATCAGCAACAGACCTCAGTAAATGATCCCATTCTTTGAATGCTGCCACAATTGCAATCATTTCCTTATCATGGACGTCATAATTTACCTCTGCTGGTACGAATTTCCTACTATGATAGGCCATGGGGTGCCATTTCTCATCCTCACAGAGCTGGGACAGAACAGCACCTAATGCAAAGTAACTTGCATCGGTTTCTAACTTTGTTGGCTAGTTAGGGTCAAAGTGTGCTAGAATAGGGCTGGATGTAAACAACTCCTTCAATTGTTCAAAAGCCTCCATGCAGGCTGGTGTCCAGTCCCACTTAACATCCTTCTTCATCAGGTCTGTCAATGGCCTCGCTATCTTGCTAAACCCCTTGATGAACCTTCATTAGAAGTTGGCAAAGCCCATGAAGCTTTGTACTTCAACGACGCTCTTTGGACTTGACCAGTTCTTGATCAATTCCACCTTTTCCGTTGTCATTGATATCCCACGATCAGATATCTTATAACCTAGGAATTCATCTTCTCCCTGGTGGAAGGTTAATTTCTTGATGCTAATGCATAAGGCTGCTTCTTGCAGCTTTTCCATTACTCTCCTAACTAGAGCAACATACTCTTCTATAGTCTCCGAGTAGATCAGGATATCGTCCATATAAGCGATGACTCTTTCATATAATAGACCTCTGAATACATCATTTATCATACTCTGGAAAGTAGATGGTGCGTTGCATAACCCAAAAGGCATCACAGTATACTCATACAAGCCATACCGACAACAAAAAGCAGTCTTCTATTCTTCACCCTTCACCATCCGCAAAAGGTAATAACCATTTTTCAGATCTAACTTGGTAAATACCGTCGCTTTCCCAAGTCTATCCCTCAGCTCATTCATTAGCAGGAGGGGATAACGGTTCTTCATGGTTATCTTGTTCAGTCCTCTGTAATCAATACATAACCGTAGTGTACCATCTGGCTTTGGTACAAATAATATAGGCGCAGCAGCTGGTGAACTAGATCTCCTGATCTTTCTGGTTACCAGCATCTCATCAAGGTACTCTCGCAGTGCCTTCAGTTCCTTCTCAGAGAGAGGATAGATAGGACCAAAAGGAGGAGTCATTCCTGCATGTAGTTCAATCCTGTGATCATACTTAGAGTACTGTGGTAAGGACTCTATCCTTTCCTGGCTAAAGATGCCACTAAAGTCTTTATACTCTGGGAGGAGCTTTATTGCAATATCATTCCCATCTTCATCCAAGAACTTAGCCACCCCGAGGAGATAGACATATCCTTGATCCTCAGACATCATTTCTTCCTCAGTGATAAATTCTAATCACCGGTAACTACATCCAGCTAGACAATTTGCCTTACTGTATGCTGACTACCAGGCAAGTATACCCTTTTCCCAATCAATGTCCAGGTTATGCTCAGAGAGCCAGGACATCGGAAGATACCCATCAATTTTGCCCTCTGGAATTTCTGCAATCTCAAAACTCATTTTGTTGGAGTGGTCTCCTATTTTCATCTTCACTGCCTTGGTATAATGGAGACCTGATCCTGGGATATTGTTCCCACTTGCATCTAATATCGGGGAAGGAGTCTTCCTTCGGACACAGGGCATTTGAGTTTCCTTTACCCATCTGCTACTGAGTACAGCTCCCATAGCACCACTATCCAGGAGTAGTATTGCTTCCGCACTACTCTTTTTTGCATTCAGTTGCCACTCAAGTCTAACCTTTACCCAGATAGACTTTGTATGTCGCGGGGACCTGAGAGTCTCTGCCACTTTCTGAGTCTTTCTTCGCTAGACATTTCTAGTATCAATAATGTTAGTAGGTAAGTAAGGGTATGGGGTCTCTCATCTTTCAATACAGGAGAGGTCAAATAGGTCAATCGCAGTTAAGTTTAAAGTGTTTTGCAAACAGTTAAGTTATAAAATCATGAGTCAAAGTAAGTAGTGCTGTTTACTATCACGCTAGCATGATTTCGGGTACTAAACCCTCCTTAGGTAAACTTGGAAATAACTTTCAATTGTATATAATCAAGTCCCACCTGATGTAAACATAACTAAACCAAATCCAAACAAACCAAGAAAAACCCGAAAGAATATAATAAGAAAACCCAATAGATGCTTAACAGAGAGAACCCTTAATACTGAAAACCCATAAGAAAACCCTTTCCATCCTCGACTACCTTACTCCGCTGAGCCTTAGTCAGGAATTAGCTTTCTATACATGGTCTTCGGAGGGTGGACTTACCATGTCCATCTCCAGTCCATCAAGTTTATTGCACCAGCATGCCATCATTGGCCTAGGGAATTGTTAGTTACTAACTAAATCCTCTTCAGAGGGTTACTTACCTAGTCCGAAGCATCCGTATCAACTTCCATTATCTGAGGAGTCAATTCGCGGACTTCAAGAATTTTTCTAGTAACAGTAGGAGGGGCTTCAATGCACTTAACTTTGTTACAGGGACCAGAGGTGTGGCCTGCCTCTTCCCCAGATCACTTGTATGCCTTGGCTGGCTTGGAAGAGCTAACAACTGGAGTAACCAAGGTACACTTCTGCCAGAAGTGATCTGGTTGTCCACATTTGGTGCATTGGCCTAACTTTTGGTGCTTGTCAAGGAGCATGCTAGGAATATTCTTGTGAGCAATTGAATACTCTGAATTTTCTAGCTTTGACTGATGGCTGCCTGAAGAGTTAGCAGGTTTGGGATTCTGCTTACCCAAACCCTTTCCCTTCTTCTGTTGCTTCTTTGAGGAATGCTTGTCCTCACTCTTATCATGACTGGATCCTTTATCCTTAACCACAGTTGGGCTAAAGCGTGTGTTGTCCTCCAAGTCATGGTCAGTTTTCCTTAGGAGATCGAGGTACTCATTTACATCGTCGGGATGGGGGTTCTTCTGAGCCCAGGCTGTCTGTAGTTCTGATGTAATACCTGTGCACACCTTGTCTTTCACTGCTCGTCAATCTGTATACCCTAGTTTAGTCATTAAATCAATGACCTTATCCAAGTACTTATCTACTTGGCTGGGTTTCATCTCCAAAGAGGTCCACTCAGCTAAAGAGTGATCCCAATCAACATGTCCTTCAAAACTGGTCTCCAAACGATGGTAGAATCCTTCCCAGGTATGGAGCTCATTGTCTGGGTTGAATGGCATTCCACTTCATTGGGTAGCCTCCTCATTTATGTAACGGTGGAGACTCATATACCAGCTTTTGGCAGAACCTTCCAAGAGAGGGATAACCAAGCTAATCTTATCCATGTCTTCAGTGACAGACTCACGGAAATAATTAAACTTGATTTCCACATCACTAAGGAACCTTAGAGTGTCATTAACATCCCCAGTAAAAGTCTTAACGTCACCCAATTTCTCAGGTTTCTTCGGCTTTACCTTGGAAGCTGTCTTGCTTTCCTTCTTACATATCTGTAAGAATTTTAGCTAGCTTATGAGTTCTGTGGTCATTGTGCCTCTTCTTTGAGTCATTCCAGTTTGACTTACGTTACCAAAGGAATGGCTCAAGATCAGGAAGCGAGTCAGCGTCATCGTCTGAGCTGCTAGAGGAATCGGAATCACCCGGATCTCCTCCGGCCCCAGCGGTTCCACCTGTAGGAGGTATGTTACCTCAGCCTCCCCCCAGAACATCATATCCATCAAAAGATTCCTCCGAACTACCCAGTCCACTAAAACGGGAACCACCCCTGGATGGTAGAACTAGGTGTGGTATTGGAGGGGGTAAGCAAGTACTATCCAATTGACTCGGAGTTCCCAATGCTTGCCCAAGTTTGAACTGGGATTGTTGGTATTCCAAACCAGTCTCCAGTGCAAGTGGAAGTCCTTGGTGGCGAAGTGAACCACAGAAATTGCATGGGGTTTTTTCAACTTCAGGTCTCCTTTCTCTTGACGTATTTTGTCCCAGTGTGTGTCTAACTACCTGTGAAGGAAGTTTAATACACCTGTCGACATGGTGATAATGTCTTGCAAAAGGTGACCCTCCCTCGACCCAACAAGCAGGGGAACAATCACTCGCAAATGACTGCACCCAAGTCCCCGGGACCCCTAGATGTTGACCAAAACCACTGCCTGAAGGCTTAGGTCCTGGGGCTGGCGGAATAGCTGCAGGAGTATTGCGCACCAGCGTCTGTAGTGCCTGTCCTGTAGGAACTGGCGTTGCACTACCAAAAGGTCTTTCCACTGTGGGTGGTTGGACTGCAACTACCAGGGTATTCCTGGCTCCTGAAAGAGTCATTGAAATTTCTCTGACCAGTGGTGTCCTCCTTGTCCTTCTTTCCACCCTTAGCATGGGCCTAGTCATAGGACCTAGTGCCGCGGAGGGACTATTATCTCTACTCCTCCGTGCTCTTCGGGGTGGGTTGGACAGAGCCTGTGAGGCTTCCCGAGAGAATTGCTCTTCCCAATCGTTACTGATTTCTCATATCCCTAAATGGGTGAGAAATTGCCTTTCTTCTGCCTTCTGCACCATTTCATGAAGCTTCAGAGCAAAGTTAGGTGCACATTTTTCAGCAAGTACTAATGGAAGAGGAGGAGCATCTCTCATAATTGTGTCATTATCGGAGTCTATTGCATATCCACCTTGGATTGCCTTCTCTAGAGCTCCGATCCTGGTGTTTAGCAAGTTGGCATTTTGGATGTGCTCACAAAATGTGGCCTGTTGATCCAACATCCAACTCTGTGCTATCTTCACTATATCCTGACGAAATGCAGCTTGCCTTTGCTCAATCCAGAAATGTAACTGTTCCTGAGCCACGTGAAATTGACGACCGATTTCCTGAAGGATATATGGTTCAACATACTCGTGTGTGAAGTCTGCAAAGCTGATACCCTGATTGTCAACACTCATCATCTCAGTAAACTCGGCATCATGGGAAAAAGATTGCATGAGGGCCCTTGGGTCCACAATAACCAATTCTTGACATGCCTGAGGAACTTCAATAGGAGCATGTTCAAGTAATAGTGGTACAGGTTCCCATTCTAAACCCCATAGATCCACGAAGATACTGGCTCGTAGGGTTTGGGCAGCATGTTCCTGTGCTGCAGGGTCAGTAAAACCAGCTTCGGAAGACACAACCCTCTCCACCCAATGCTTCTTGTACCAGACAGGTGACTCGTACTCGAATATGTCAACATAGGAACGTTTTATGGCAACAAGTTTAAGAGAGTTAAGCGAGGAAGTCGCTTAACGATATACTGTAATGGGGGCACCCTAAGGGAAGATGGATCCCAAGTTCGCGACCGCACTGAAGTGACTCAAAGATCAAAAGTGAAAATCAACAGTAGAGTAAAGAAGAATCAAAACAGTAAAACTTAATATCATTAAGCCGCAGCTTCACTCAGTAAGTTTCTCGAGAGGTAGTTGATTGCCAGAGTAGAGAGGGACTCGCATATAGTTTAAGTAGAATATCATATACTGACAGTTCCCTCCCATCACTACTCTAACTTAATCATGAGCACACCCGTCTCCTTCGGCCTGACAAACACACACCACCCAGGACATGAGTTCTGTGTAGATGTTGGTTCGCTCTGGCTAAATCTCCTTCCGACATCAAGTGTTTCAGCACTGCATCTCTAACGCGACCGCAAGAGAAAAACTCTTCATATCATTGACATGCTAGTGGCGAACTATCATGCAACTGAGGAGATATACCATTTACGAACTCTTATACCCATATGCATTTCATCTATGCAAGCCTTTAGTAGACATAGCTCTCACAATCGAGCTGAACCTTCTACTTCATTCTAGTCAAGTCTTTGCCTGATAGGAAAGTCTACTCAGCTCCCACGGTGGGGTACCTTGGTGATTGGCCTAGCGGGCGCTACCCACGGTCAACTCCCCGAAAGCACCCCTACCATGATAAGAATCATGCTCTTAGAGTTCTCAAACAACCCCAATAGTCTTACAGTGATTGGGCACAAGTTGTGCCTATGTGCAATTTACCTGCCCAGAGATGCTCCAACATCTTCCGGGCCACCCCGGGACTACCCGGGAGGCTCTGAACTTCCCTTCCGGTATTATCTGAGTAACCCCTTCAGTTCTTGTCCGATTTACACATATTTGGTACCAGAAGATAGCCCTTCTTCTGGAGTACACCCTATGCCCTCTCATATATCGTACGGACAGCATCCGGTTGGACGGACGGTGACAACCTATATGGTGTTACAAGAGTACCTCCACTCAGTTCCTTTTATAAGGAATGGAGCAACTCAACAACTGTAAGCCCATGACGTGCGGTCCTTACACTGGGGCCGCAGGGTGGTGTTAGAAATACCTCTGTAAAATCCTGGGGCATTCGGAGCCCTGTAGCTCCTCTTGTAGGCCCCCAAAGGCTACCAGGTTTGTTGCCCTTAGATTTTACCAGAGTGCCCAATTTCTATAGGATCGCCCCCTGCCCCAAGTAAGTACCTCTAAATGCTAGGTAGGGTAACTTGGCTGCCATGTCAGGGTAACTTGAACCTTATGGCAGGGTAACCCAGGCCTCATGTCAGGGTAACTCAGGCCTCATTACACAAGCCTTTCCCAAGCCTGCCCTTTATACTACAATCTTATAGTAGGCATAGTTATCCACTATAGTGAACCAAACTATCCTTACCCGTTGACCTCAAAGTCTCCAGTATGGGTGTAAGAATAGTTTACTGTAAGACACCCTCTGGTGGGTCATTACAATAAGACATAACATGTCATATACAATACAAGAAAAATATACAAACTTCTCATCTTCACCAAACTATGCTTAAGATACCTTCAATTTTTCTATGTCCTGAATCCTAACACCTGATATTTGGTAACTTACTACACTATGAATAAGTAACAGGCCAATATACGCAGTCAACTAGTACCCTAAGTGAGCAATCTATATAGAGTTAGATGTGATGTGCAACCCAGTACCATGGGATCAGGAAATGGGAGATCCAGAATGCATCATAATGAATTTCATGACATGTCCTCAACTTGGGATTCTTCTCCACTCCCAATTGCAAGCCTACTAGGAAGAGTACTGAAGTGACTATGGAAGGGTACAATGCTGACCACAATATATGCAGAACCTGAAACTGAACCTAATGATCAACCCAATACCCAAACAGTACATCAATTGGATGATAGTAGTGATGAATGCAAAATCTTACATGGACTAGATGAAACAGAATCAGACACTGAACTTGATAGAGAGGGTATCGATATTGTAGATGGGCCTGGATCAAGATATGATCATGGGTCACAAGTAGCCAACAGACAGGGAGATAATTGGGCAAGAACTCTACACATTTCGACCATATTAGGGTCTTCGGAGATAGGTCCTACTCAGCATATAACCATGGATCTTAGACACATAATTCAGCAGAGAGTCTACAGTCCTTCAATGTTCCCATCATCAAATGATGCACTGTTATCATCTCCACTGGGTAGCCTGTGTGGTCCTGCATCTGGTACCCTGATCTTTAGTCTAGCTCCTCACTCTCGGTGAAATCTAGTGACAGGTATGGTAAGGTCCATATTAGATGATGCGAAGACTCTGATTCTATGGTACACCTTGTTTGAGTAGCCACTCCTGAATGTTGTTGCTCTGATAGCTCAGGTGCACAAAGTTTGGGATGCTGCACTTGCTAATATTGCAGATGCTGAAAACATTGAACCCTCAGAGCAGTGCACAAGTTTGGTAAGTAGACTCAGGCACATATGATGCAATGCAGAATACAATACTAACCTAGAAAGATATGCCAAAAATACTTTGGGGTACAATCCCAGTTTATATATGAGGTGAAGAAAGAGATTGTGGAGTTATACAGTCTGCCAGACAATCCCACAACTATCATGAGCAGAGTCAATCATCTGCTGGGATGGGACAGGTTTATATGTGACTCCAGAGTGTACGATGTTTGTCTCCACCAAACACCTATCATAAAGTGACTACTACAGACCATAATTAGACATAACCCAGGGCCTGACCTTACAATTCCTTGGGCCACAGGTTCCTGCAGCGATTTTCTATAAGTACTTTGCAGGGAAGAAGATGCAAGGTATTGTAGATCCCAGGCTTCTTGCACACATTAATGGCACTATGATCTGCCTGACATACACCATAATCTGCCATATACTACATGCATGGCAAATAAGGATATATCAGGAGTCCAGGGACTTCAAGCCTGAGGCAGCTGAGGGTGAGTCTCCAAATCATCCAACTGTTCATTTGCGACCAAGACAGTTAACCTGTTACCAAACACACAAGACCTTTTTGACTGGCAAAAAGAAACTTGTGGTAAGTGCCAATGGAGGATCTAGGATTTGATTGTGTAAAATATTCAAGAAACAATTGATAAGAGGGTTGGGCAAGTTCATGGGTTGTAGCAGGACCACTGTGAAGGATATGATGATGATTGGGAAGCCATAAGCACTGAGTTTGAGAGTCAGATATCTAATGACACTTCTACATAGCCTGTACCGTGATACACTAATTACCAGAACTTGGACCTAGTGGAACATCAGGAATATTGGAATACATTGCCAGAAACTGATAGCTGGTTTGACTTAAGCCAGATGTTGGTAGCCCAAGAGCTTCAGTTACAAGATTCAGATCCTCTAAGTCCTGATGATTCACATGATCTGACCATAGCACTGATGGTGGACAGAGTGATGATTGCTTCTCTATCTTGTAGGGTCTCATTAGGCCTTGAGAAATCTCAGAAAGGGCAAGCAGGACCAGCAGGGATGTCATCATAAGCGGGACAATGATGAGCAGGGGGGGTAGGACCATCATTGAGGGTGATTAAGGTGAATTAAGAATATATAAGGATTATATGTCATAGATTTAATTTAGCTTACTATGATGACAATACAATAGAAATCAAGGAACATAGTGCAAAGGAATAATCAGGGTGATATTCACCATAGAATCTATGAAAGGCAGCCATCCAGATGATGTGAGGACAATCACAATGTAGTATATCAGATATCAGGAGGAAGTTGGGAATATTGGACAATACTTAGCATAACATGCAGATGGCATCAGGGGTAATTCACCACACTTTGGAATGCCTCCTAAGGAGGTCCAGACATGAAGTAGTAACATCATGATGAGACATCATGGTCAAGGTGAAATCTGGATGCATCGTACATGCAGGCAGGGATCCAGATAAGAGGAGCATCATGTAGAAAGAATCTGGATGCAAAAGCCTGATGATAGGCAGTGCCAGAGCATACCTTGTAAGTATTATGAAATCTTGATACACATAGGTGAGGATGCGATATCAGGGTGCAAGATGCCAGAATTACACATCACTACAAGGTAAGAGCTTAAGATCAAGTAGTGTCCAGATGCAACAGGCTAGGATCAGATGGTGTTAGGATGCAACACCTGAGAATCATACATTGTTAGGATGGAACACCTGAGGATCAGACATTGTTAGGATGCAAGAGCACAGAATTAGATGTTGTCAGGGTACACCAGGTATAGGGGTCCATGTCCAGATACCATCAGGATGTACCAGGCACATGACTTGACATGAGGATATGATATCAGTTCAACAGCATGTCTTGGTTAATGGTTATTATTATGGACACCCTATACATCAGATGTACAGGATGCACAAGGCACAAGATAATATTTTTGGTGATGTTTAGGTTGAAAGGCTGGTCATTTTAATTTCAGCTTAGCTGATTGACTCATTTTCTTTCAAGATGCTGCCTTGATTTTCACTGATATAATTGTAGTATGTTTATCTTGAGTAGTTTCATCAAACCTGTTTGCTCTCTAGCCTCCCATCACATCTGAGACTTCAGTGTTTAGGCAGCTAGACTCCTCTACTCCCAGCTTATAATGTATCCCATCTGGCTTTACAGCTATTCCTACAAATACTGAACTGGTTCTTGCTCCTTCTACCATGTTACTAATTTCCTCTGGAAATCTCACTAACTTCTCTTGCCTATCATGCTCTCTTCTTACCAAAGGCTCAAGAGATTCCATCTCCCTCTCATGCAGAGGTGGACTAAACCTGCCCATGATTCTCCTTTCCAATCTTGGTACGTCTCTTCCTCCAAACTACTCTTGATCATAGCTACCAAACATCAAGTAGGGGAATCTATACTTGATATATGTAATATGTATACATGTTCCAGCAACTGTATAGTGGTTACGCTTATGTTTTCCTTTGTTGTATTATTTCGTTTATTCTTGCTTATGTTGATCGATTGATTGTTTCATTACTGGTATCATTAGGATTCCAGTAACTTCTTTATGTTTATATTAGTTATGCATTTATACTAGCAAGGCTTTGCCCTAGGGATTCCAAGGGAAGGAATGGTCATGTATACTGATGGTAGAGATAAGGTTTGGGTGGAGGATTGCCTTGAGCTTTCAGGATTCCGGTAGGATCACAAGATTTTGGTAGTGTGCACTTACCAGTAATGACAGTGGTTGCTGGTTTTCAGGAACCTCTACCTTGGGTGGAGGAAATCATATATTTAGAACAGGCTTCCTGACTAGCATGAAACACCAGACTTCAGACAGAACCTAGATAAGAAATATACTTGGTTGAACAGTGATTCTCTTGCTCCATTTCCCCTTCACTTCTTCTAAGACCATCTTGTCTTTACCTCTCTAGTCTCCCTTAGGAATCGAACAATAGTTGGCCTACCACTAATCTCTATTGTATTAGTTCATACAGGTTACCACCTATTACATTTTTTGCCTCAGCAGGTAAGTTAACCCTCTGCAAGTACTCAGGTTCTCAGGAGAAGAACACCAGATAGGATTGATCACCCTTCCTGTATCTTGATAACTAGTTAGAAGCAGGAGCAGCAGGGAAAGGAACTCCTAGCTCAGGTGCTATATTCACAATTTCAGAATAAAGTGGTCATTAAAGGACCTGGTCCAGAAGGATATCCAGACCACCTCACAGGCTAGGGTTTACCCAGAATCCCTTAGCAACAGACATCAATTCAGACTCAGAAACCAAAGCTTCAGTACAAGCAGGAAGCACCTTACAATCAGAAGACCATGACTCTGACCCAGAGGACCTCACAGTAGAACAGATCTTCTAGCAAGCAGCAAGAGGTCACAGCCCAGAAACTAGACACAGATCCAGAAGCCTCTTAGGAACAGTCTTCAGAAGCGGAGTTCAATCTCAGACAGCAAGCCAAGTAGCAAGCCAGTCAGCATCCAGAGAGTGAATACCACTACCAGGAGTATTCCCTGAATCTCCAGCTAAACCAGCCAAACCTGAGACACTCCAAGATAAGGGCAAGCAGCTGGAAGGTTTATAACCTATGGAAGACCCAGCATTACCACCAGGAGTAGCAGGAATGGGTGATGTAGTACAGAGACCTGTCAATGATGTAGCACAAAGGCTAAAAATCAAATGGCCTCAACCATTAAAGTTCAGTGGAGAAGGGGATGACCTCAAACTAAATGGACTCAAGAAATAGCTCAGGGAGGTAAAAAAGTACCTGTCAAAGTATAACATCAATGATGATACAGAAGATGTGGTTGATTACTATAGAGCCTATACTAAAAAGTGAGCATACAATGCATACATGATACTACTCAATGAACATGATGATACACCAAATCTTGAGACCTTTCGGAACCGATTCAAGCAGCTCTTTGAAGTATCTACAAATACAGATGACCTATACCAGCTGTGGCAGAAGGTATCACAGACTACAGGAGGAAAGCCAGCTAGGATATCTAAGATTGCTGGTGAACTGGAAGACCTAAGAGCAACCCTCCCTAGAGAATCTATCTCAGATTATACATAAAGACAGCAGTTCCTAGATGCAATACATTCTCACCTTAGAAGAAATATTGAACCCCAGATCTGGGAAACAGATACTTGGACCCAGATAGTGCAAATTGCAGAAAGGTATGATGCAACTATGTACGAAACTGGAGGCTATGGCAGCAGTAGCAGTCCCTCCACCAACAAGTCAAACAAACCAAAGAAAGACTATCAGCCTGTGCAAGTATCAAGCAGCAAAGCAGCCGGAAAAGGCAAGGCAATAGTGAAGAAGACAACCTATGCAAAGAACAAGAAACCCAGCAAGAAGGAAATGGATTGATGGAAAAAGGAAGGAGCCTGCTTCTACTGTGCGGAAGGCGAACATATGGCAAATGAATGCCCAAAGAAAGAAGTTAAAACCAACTATGTCAGGATTACAGAGGATGAGACCGACAGCAGTGATGAGGAATATGAATTGGAAAGTGACTCAATACAAGAGGTAGATGGACAAGACACCATAAGGACTTACAAGATAACTGTTGGGGTACCTAATGAACCTGGCATACCCTTCTCAAAGCCTTCGAATTTGACATGCTAGTAAATAACAAACAAGCAAGAGTACTAGCAGATACAGGAACCATTGGCGGAAGCTTGATAAGCAACTAACTTGTCACTACACACAACATCCCTTACCTGCCTCGGAAGTGCCCTATCACTCTAAAAATAGTAGTCAAAGGGTTGAGATCAAGCAGTAATTATAACAGTACTGTCGATATTCAGATAGGGAAGATGAAGATACTAAGAATCGAGATAATGGTCACCCCAGTTTCAGATTACGATGTCCTACTGGGTATGGATGACCTTGTCAAACTCGGAGCAATGAGAGACTGCTGGAAAAATAGTCTATACTTCCCTAACTACAAAGTAAGAGTGAACTGTAATGGACAGTCTACTCAGCCCAGATCAGTGATGGTCATGGCAGAAAAGGCACTGGAATTCCTGGCGATGTTCCCCAAGGTGTTTGTCAAAGGAGTACCTACCACCATGCCACCAAGAAGGAACATAGACCACTGGATCCGCCTAAAGGATCCCAACCTTAACCCAAAAAAGCCAAACTACAAGACACCGGAAAAGCTCCTACTGCCATTCAAAGCATGGATCAAGAAGCAACAAACAGCAGGAGTTATCTACAAAGTAGAAGCACACAGTGGATCAAGCATGTTCGTGCAAAGCAAACCTAATGGTGGCATAAGACTACTAGCAGATCTGTGGCAAAGGAATCTAAATACAATTAAGGACCACTCACTGATACCCAACTAACAGGTAATAATCAATGCAGTTGGAAGGGCGAAATATAGAAGCAAGATATATCTCAATGATGCCTATTTTCAGACCACAGTTCACCCAGACAATGAGAAATACAATACTATCAAGATGCCCTTTGGAGCATTTGTATGCAGAGTAATGCTACAAGAAGACACAAACACCCCAGCCACATTCAAGAGGGTTATGGAAGACACCCTCTCAGATGAACTCAGTGTTTTTATTTAGGTCTACATTGATGATATCCTTATATTCAGCAAGACATACTAGGACTATGTGGAACATATCAAAATAGTCTGCAGAAAGTTGGAACAAGTAAAGCTATATGCAAACCCAAGAAAGAGTATCTTCTTTACAAAAGAACTGGATATATTGGGCCACATAATCGATGACAATGGCATACATCCAGTACTGGAGAAGATAAGGACTGTTAAGGACTGGACCAGACTAAAGAATAAGAAAGAACTCCAACAGTTTAATGGAATGGTTAATTATATCTCACAGTTTCTACCATACATCGCAACCATTACTGCCCCACTAACAGCACTCACCGGCGATGCGGAATGGCTTTGGACTGACCTGCAGGAGGCTGTATTCCAGGCAGTTAAAAGGGTGGTAGAAGAACACCAGGTCTTGTGACCAATAAATTATTCCAAGTCAGACATAATATGGCTATTTACCGATGCATCTCCTACTGAAACAGGTATATATATAGGACAAGGAGCAACCAGAGAAGTGGCTAGACTGGCAGCCTTCCATAGCTAGAAATTGACACCCTCCCAAAGCAACTATCCCACACATCAACAGGTGGCTCTAGCAATTAATGAGGCTGTGGAAGCCTTTGTACACTGGCTGTCACACACCAAATTCACTATTGTTACCAACCATGAAAGTCTAACTAAGCTAATGACCAAAAAGAATCTAAGTGACTAGCAGCAAAGGTGGTTAATGCATCTTAGCTGCTTCAATTTTTCAATTCAATATATGCCAGGAGCAAAGAATTTCTTAGCAGACTACCTATCGAGAATTCATGAAGATAGATCCTCACCTTATGATATAATCCTCCAAGATCCCACTTCCGAAAATCATGATACCCAGATCACTCCAGACACTAAAGCATCAGAAATCTGAACCAACTACCCCTCCTCAGCATCCTATAGCCTAGAGTCTGATAGCAACATGTACTCCTCAGCAGTAAGCCAATACTCTCCAACCCTCACCACCTGAGATTCAATATGAAAAGCAAGCCCTAATTATATATTGAATACTATTTAGGCTAATGCAGTCACCTGATCCCAGAAATGAAAGGAAAGCAACCAAAGCCTTCCCAAGAGCGAGGCCAGCACTGATAGCTCCATAACCACAGGCAACTCCTGGGGAGATGAAGTCACAATCCCCAAACTGTCCAAGAAGAAAGCAGCACATGCAGTATCCACCTGGACAGCATGCTATGATGATGAGTACGACATACACAAATCAGATAAAGAAGGAGCAAATTACTTTCCTAGGGACCCCAAGAAGCAGAAGCAAAGCAAGAAGGACAAGGGAAAGAAACCTGCAGGCACAGTCATTTCCCCCTTACCACGGAGCATCCCTCCGCTCACTGCATGGCCTTTCTCTTCTCTCCCCCATCCCCCTCCTGGATTCCTGGCAAGCCAAGGAAGGTTAGCAGATAAATTAATACCAGATCAGTTACCGGATGCCTCCCCAGCTTCCTCTTCTTTACCCCTTTATAGCAAACCTTTCTGGAGCAACCAGGAAACTGAGAAAGCCAATACTTTTTTAGGTACAATTCACACAACACTCATGGGCAATTTTCACCCCAAGGTTATCACAGCACTTAAGCTTGACCCCCTCTTCGCCAAAGTCCAGGAGACTGACAACAAACTATACAATTCTATCCAGGATGGTCTACTTATTGCACAGAATACCAATGGGTATTCTAACCTTTACATCCCTGTGGGACCTTTGGAAAGGGGAGTATCCCTTCAGGATTTCATTCTTAAAACAGTTCATGAAGGCCTTGGGCATTTCTTAGCCCATAAAAGCTACATATATGTGGTCTGTTTCTTTTGGTGCCCACAGATGTGGCAGGATTTCATGGCTAATTGTCACTCTTGTGACCAATGTCAGATCAACAATGAACTAACTACCCTCCCAGCAGGACGATCCATTACGCTCCTAGAACCTAACAAAGTATACCAGTCCTTGGTTATCAATTTTGCTGGACCCTTCACTAAATCCAACAAATACAATACTATCATGGTTAACATGCACCGGTTCACATCTTACACCCACCTTATCCCTCTTGGAGACCTTGCTACCTCTGAGAAGACATTCAAAAAGCTTCAGAGTACCATCTTTGATGTTCATGGCCTCCCACTTAGCATAATACTTGACCAGGACTCCCGGTTTACCTCTATGTTTTGGTCTCAAATGATGACATCATTAGGAATTCAGGTCTAGATAGCCACTCAATACCATCACCAAACCAATGGCCAAGTGGAGCACAGGATTCACACCCTTAAGCAAATGATGAGGAACTTTGTCAACAAAAGACAAAACAACTGGTCCCAAGCACTCCTCTCCATAGCAGCAGCCATGAATGGTACGCCCCACAAATCCTTAGGTATCTCACCCTACCAGGCCCTCTATGGATAGCCATGGAAAGTCTTTAACTCAGTTCAGCGATCAGCCAGTAAGGTACTAGGCATCGATGAAATATTGAATACCCATGAAGCAACAAGAATGGAAGTAGATATGGTGCAGAAGTATGCAACATTCAGGCAAATAGTACAAGCAGACAAGTAGCACAAACCCCAGAGATGCCCCTTCAAAGTTGGAACCAGAGTACTGGTGAGAGGATAGCCCTATACCTCTACACCTGGGCGATGAAGGAAGCTAGAACCCAGATGGTTTGGACTCTTCAAGGTACTGGAACATGATGTCTATACTGACAACTACAAGCTCGAATTGCCCTGATGAATGGAGCAACAGAAACCCTTTTCCCATGTATCCTCTCTCAAGGAATACCTTGAAAATGACCCAGATAGATTCACATCTCAAAGGATAGACAGGCCAGTACCTATCATTATTGACAATGCAGAAGAATGGGAAGCAGAACAGATCCTTGATTACAGATGCCAGAACAACAGTGACAAATTCTTAGTGCACTGGAAAGGATATGAAAGGACTGACAACTCTTGAGAAACCATCAAGAACCTGGAGAACTCCTTGGAAATTATCCAAGAATACTGGACTACAAATCACCTGGTAGCCCCCCTACCTAAAATCAATTCACACTATATTAGAACAGTTTAGGAACCAATGGAAGTTTTGGAAACCCCCTGTACAGCTGGACCTGTACCTGACGAATTTTAGGAACCTTATGATGATGAGGAATATGACTATAGCTATTCGGAATTCAACTACTTCAGTACCGATAATGACTCCCTCCTTTGCCACCTTGATAGGAATGAGCAGGAGGACTTGGAATAGAGTATGTAGTGCTTTAGACTGTGGGAATGTAACATGCATATATATTCTGGTAACTGTATACTGGTTACGCTTATGTTTTCCCTTGTTGTGTTATTTTGTTTATTCTTGCTTATGTTGATTGATTGATTGTTTCATTACCAGTATCATTATGATTCCAGTAACTTGTTTATGTTTGTATTAGTTAAGCTTTTGTACTGGTAAGGCTTTGCCCTAGGAATTCCAAGGGAAGGAATAGTCATGTATACCAACAATAGAGATAAGGCTTGGGTGGAGGATTGCTTTGGGCTTTCAGGATTCCAGTAGGATCACAAGATTTCGGTAGTGTGCACTTACTGGTAATTACAGTGGTTGCTGGTTTTCAGGAACCTCTACCCTGGGTAGAGGAAATCATGTATTTGAGACAGGCTTCCTGACTAGCAGGAAATGCCAGACTTCAGACAGAACCTAGATAAGAAATATACTTGGTTGAACAGCAATTCTCTTGCTCTCTTTCCCCTTCACTTCTTCTAAGACCTTCTTGTCTTTACCTCTCTAGTCTCCCTTAGGAATCAAACAATAGCTGGCCTACCGCCAATCCCTATTGTATTAGTTCATATAGGTTACCACCTATTACACCTCACCACTTCTTCTAGGTAACATCTGCTGAGTTTACACTGTACTGGTAATTCTGCAAACTTTGTAAGGGAAGATCTGAGATTGCAGAACAAGAGATGGTAGGCTATACCAAGATGGATATCACTCAGGCTCTGATTTACAGTTTCCCTGGGTCTAGTACTGTGTTAATATTGGCTTTTGTGGCTAAATAACTCAGGAAGCCTCCAGTATGAGTTCTGCTTAGTTTGAGTTCTCAATTTCTACTTTTTTTTGTTCTATACTTTATTAGCCAACCCATGGAGGTTGCATCACCATTAAACTTTGTCAATACATCCAGTCAGATGTTGAATAAACACTCAAAATTGCAATACAACAAACCTGATCGCCATGAAAATCTAATTTGACAACAAGAATTGAAAAGTAGCAAAGCTTCGTTTTTGCTTGCCGCCTAAAATGTGATGAACGGAGTGGAATTTCTATTATGGTTGAAATCCGAGTGCATTGTCATGACTTGCCCGATCGGGGAATTCTGACATAGGCTGCCTATTCAAGAAGTTTTCTTATCGCCTTACCGCCCAGCCCATACCGAAGTTTCTTGTATGGGCTGGCCTATTGAAGAAACTTCTCGGATAAGCGGACTTCCTTGATAGACTACAACATACTCAATAATGTTATAGAAATACACGATGTATCACGATTTTCAATCCCCTTATTGCCGACACAGATAAAAGGTGACCTACACTTAGAACATACTGCGCTGCATGAATTTGTGGTAAGGAGCGGACGAGTACTGTGGGGAAGGAAAATGGTCTGCAAGGTTTTAGCTAGAAGTTGTGTTTTATTTTGATCGGATAAGCTAGTTGTCATGAGGGTCAGGGTTTGGACATTTAGTGGAAGAGGGGAAATGTTTGTTTGCTAGTTACCTCGGTTGATGGCTTGGCAAGGGAATTGGTAGTAAGGCGGGGCAAGCATTAGGAGGAGGAACGAAGAAAAAACAAGGAGAAAGAGAGCAGAGGAGCAGCGGACAACGGACGAACATCGGAACATCGGGATCGGGATCGGGAACACGGCTTTATTTTCTCTTTTACGAATTTCTTTTTGTTCTTTTGATAGCAATTCCAGTGACGGAATTATATTTTCACTTCGGACGAATAAATTTGACCTCTAGTCGTGCGTGCGGCGATTGCCCCTTCTAGTAGTGTTTGTTCTCCCTTGCCTTTACGATTCCCCTTTTTTCGGCCTGTTTGTTGGAGAAGTGAACTTCTTCCCCTCTGCTCGACTGCCCTGCGAGTATTTTTCCTTCGCTGTCCGTTTCATTTCCTATAGGTGCCTTGAAACGAATCGACCCCTTTTTTTTTGTTTCTCAGTACTATTAACTCCACTCATGCTGCGATGAGCTTATGTATGTGGAAGTGATACCCCGATATGAGTTAAAATGTAAACCATCGTCCATCTTTCGTGTACAGTACGCTATTTATTCACCTTTTAATCAAGTTTCCGTTTAAACTACCTCCCGAGTTCTCACAAGTGGCCCGGGCTATTCAGGGATTTCCGAACGGAACCTCAATCTAAGAAGTTTTCTTATCCGCTTATCGCTCAGTACAATCTAGAATATTCGTGAGTAGACCAGACCATCTAGGAATATTCCCCGATAAGCAATCTTTCTCTATAAGCAAGAACACAGCCTCAGTTACTGGCAGTACTTGCGTGCAGATTAAGGGCGCGTCTGGTCGTCCCGGGCTTTTCAAACCTTGATAATCACAAAACGTGAGTTGCAGCTGGCAACCGAAATAATCGCAAGTTGTCATAATTGGCATTTTCAAGCTCTAAGAAGTGTCTGGCAGTCAGGAAAATCAATTCAAAAAAAGTCACTCAAAAAACCCAGAATAATTATTATGAGAAACACATTGGTACCTGTATTTCAATACTTATTTTTTTAGTTTTTTTATTCCAAAAATTGATAGTTGTAGTGGGTTATTGTAGCCTGGGCATACTGTTCCGAAATGACAGTTTGTGAAATAGTCTACTGGTCAGATCAGTATTTCAGAAACCTTCGTTTTGACATCTTTATTGCATCTTGATTATTGAGTTTTGGTGTCAACCAGACATGCCACTCAAAAAGAAAATAGAGTTTTGCGGCAAACCTCTATAATCAGGGTCAAAATGAAGGTTTGAGGTGGCAACCAGACGCGCCCTAATATCACTACCGGATAGTCATACGGTATCAGGGTATCAAGGTATGTCCATCATATCCCGTTTGGTTCGCCGGGAATCGTTCTAAAAATCGTTGTTGTTATTGCACTGCCGCCCCTTAGGCTGTAGTGCTTTACACATGTTACCGTATGTCCTCCGTTGATGACCCGGAGAGCCAATTTGTTGTATTGGCCAAACTGCGACAGATGTCCCTCCACTGCTGGAGGGGCGGATGAAAAACTAAGGCGTTTACCGAATTTCGAGTCTTCCGCAGCCATGAACTGGCCAGATTTTATCGAAATATAGTAAATGCAAAAGACCACGTCGGGCGGCTGGGCTGCATAGGATTAATAGCAAGGGGCGAGGATCAACAATATTCATAGCCGAACCATAGTATCGGAGGGAGAGAGATGCACGCACAGTCCCACCGCCGGGGGTTTCGCTTATCGGGTTCCTTTAGAGAGGGATTTGCTGATCATAGGGTGTTCTAGACACTAAATGAAGCACTCGCTGATGGAATGTTTAACTGCGAATCAACTTTTGCAGCTAAGACAGAATCATTTCAAAAAAATACTCGAGTAATAAACTGGGCTAGGCTGGAAGTGCATAAGCTCAGAAGGGTGAAATACCGGTAAGTGGAAGAGTAGGGTAGACCTCAGCCATGTCAATGCAACCGGGGTTTGGTGGTTCAGAAATGTGCTGTATCATTGGTATCAGGCTGGAAGAGTTAAACACCATTCATACTTCAAACAACTCATACACCTCCAGCCTGGCCTTGTCCGTTAATTCGGAATAATAAACCAGTCGAGCACTGCACAATTCATAACTCAGCACCCTTGCTATTCTATTTAATCGGGCTTTTCATGGTACGGTACCAGACACCACATCACAAACCAATTTACACCGAACTCCTTGTTACAACCGCCGACGGTTTTTTCCCCACCAACCTTAATTTATTATATCTGCATGGGGGGGGGAGTTAAATATAAAAAAAAAAGAAGGGAAGGAATAAGGGAGTGATAGAAATACAGCAGGTTCTACGGAAGAAAGGCACACCACGTCTTCCCAATAGGTAAGATAAAAGCCAAATAATTATGGTTAGTGGGCCATTAACTGACTTTGTACGCTTATATCAGAACTTGACATCCTCAAATTCAGGAACAGATCCTTGAATCGAGCGATTGAGGGGGCACATATCGAAGTTGGATGCTACATTCAACCACGGAGATGTTGGCCCTACAAAATCCCGGAATAGGGGATTCTTGAGGGTATTACAGTCTTGAGAAGCCTAAGTGCTGTACAAGGTACGAAAATATTGATAAAACTCAGAGTCTGTATTCTAGGTTGTGCTAATTCAAGCCTAGTTATCGAGATTTCATCTCAGCAGGCGCTGCTCATTGGCACTCCATTTCAAAAAAAAACACCCTCCAATCATCCGCACTGGACCATTGAATAATACAGTGTTGGGCTGCAGTGAAAACTACAAAAGCCTGCATGACGATCCCACATTTCACCAGTATTTACGGATATAAGATGGCGGAAACTTTGGGGACAAGTGGTGTGGGGGTTTCCAAGAGTGACACCTCAGATACAGATGCCGGAGCCACCGAGTGGGTGGAGGATATACGCGACACGATGGAGGCCAGTGATGATCTCTTTTCTCAATACGAGCAAACGGACGACCTAGATTTCCTCAAAGAGGCAATTGCGCTGGCCGAAATCGCTGTTACATCAATAAACCCATTCCACCCCAATCGAGCTATTTTGTCAGCCAAGCTGCGCAAAATGTGGGGGAGCAAATTCGAGAATACAAAAGATGAAGTAGATCTTGATATGTCATGGGTGTGGGCGGTCGAGTAAATAGGTACGACGCCAGAGAACTTGGCCACCTATGCAACGGCATGCAGTAGCATCCTCACTATACGGCGTCAGCTGGAGAGTACGCATAGTCGAGATAGATCCCGGGGGGGCAGATTTACTTAGAAGATATGAGAGGCTAGGTAACGTGGCCGACCTCAACGAAACCATCATTGAGATAGAAAAGGCGTTGGAGGCATACCATCCAGGAACTCCTGGTCGAGTTGATATGCTGAATATCTGGAGTGTAATGTTGGCAAAAAGATTTGGACGGCTGGGGGACATAAATGATTTGGAAAAGGCTGCACGCATAAGTGAGGAAGTAGTGAGAAAACCCACTGCAGGCAGACAGACTCATATCGATTCACTTGGTAACCTGGGAAACATACTCTGGCAAAGGTTTGAGCGGATAGGAAACCTTGAAGACCTCCAAAAAGCTATCAGGCACGGCGAAGCGGTACTCGCTGCAACCCCCCGAGATCACCCAGATCGAGCAGCAATGTACAGTAACCTGGGAGTGATGTTCTCTGCGAGGTTTAAGAGGGTAGGAGACCTTGATGATCTCCAAAAAGCCATCAAGCACACTGAAGCGGCACTAGCTGCAACCCCCGGAAATCACCCAGATCGAGCAGGAAGATACAGTAACCTGGGAAACCGGTTCTCTGCGAGGTTTGAGAGGATAGGAGACCTTGATGATCTCCAAAAAGCCATCAAGCACACTGAAGCGGCACTAGCTGCAACTTCCGGAGATCATCCAAATCGAGCTGTAATATGCAGTAACCTGGGAGCGATGTTCTCCGCGAGGTTTGAGAGGATAGGAGACCTTGATGATCTCCAAAAAGCCATCAAGCACACTGAAGCGGCACTAGCTGCAACTTCCGGAGATCATCCAAATCGAGCTGTAATATGCAGTAACCTGGGAGCGATGTTCTCCGCGAGGTTTGAGAGGATAGGAGACCTTGATGATCTCCAAAAAGCCATCAAGCACACTGAAGCGGCACTAGCTGCAACCCCCCGAGATCACCCAAATCGAGCAGGAATATACGGTGCCCTGGGCACATGTTTCGAATCAAGATATTCCCGGACACGCTCCGCCGAAGACTTCAACAAATGCCTCCACTTGTATCACGAGGCTTGGCACTGCCGCATCTCACCACCCAGGGATCGTATTAAGGCGGCTCGCAGAGCAGGGCATTTACTATGTTCGGCTGGAAGGTTCCATGAATCAAGTTCCATACTCGAGGATGCCATTCAAATGATGCCAAGTGTCAATCTACAATTATTAAAACGAGATGACCAGCAACACATACTGTCTGAACTTTCTGGGCTAGCGTCAACTGCTGCTTCCGCGGCTCTCCTGGCTGGGAGAGAAGCCTATCACAGCCTTAAGTTATTAGAACTCGGTCGTAGAATTATTATAGGCTTTGCCATCGACTCAAGGTCAGAAGTTTCAGACCTTAAAGCTGATCACCGCTTTGAATTCGACCAATATCACCGTCTTCGAGTTGAAATTAACTCACCGGTAGATACAATTATTGGCACAAGTGACGAAACTCAGAATCAATCCCGGGCTAGTGCTATATCCAGACGCTGGGATGCTTTCAAAGAGCTGGAAGCAGTTCTAACCCGCATCTGCAGCTAACCTAGCTATGGAGGATTCCTGCTGCCCCCTTCAGAGGAGGCTCTGAAGAACATCGCAAAAGCCGGTCCTATCGTTGTCTTCAACAGCACTCCTTATAGGAGCAATGCCATAATCGTCACTACCACAGCTATAACTTCACTAGAACTTCCCGACTTGGACTATAAAGAAACAGGTGACTGGATGAGGAAATTGGCTAGTTTTGGTGGATCGGGGCTTAAGCGACGTCAGGATAACCTCGATATGAAAGGCCTCCTCATGTGGTTATGGGATGTAGCAGTAGGGCCTGTTCTTGAGCGCTTCGAAAGTAGCGGCGCCATTCTCAGTGGTGGTGTCGACGAAACCAATTTGAAACGGATATGGTGGATTGGGGTAGGGCAACTAAGTACGGCGCCCTTCCATGCGGCTGGAGACCATTCGCGAAGGTCAACCTGTAACACTTTACGGAGGTACAGGCCCAAAGTTTTGGATATTGCGCTAGCAAGGACTATGATACTAGCATGGGGGGAGGGGGTAGTTTGGGTTTAACAGCTGGGACAGGGTTTGGTGCGCAAAGGCAGACTCAACAGTGAACAATTTACCTTCTCTCAGGCTATCAACTACTCGAGTACTTCAATAGAAATTAAGTTCTGCTACATATTATCAAGAAAAAAAAATACAGTAAAATCAACTACTCAGGACACTGCAGGATCACTTGGTTTGTGTGCTAGTAGTACATGTCTTCACAAAAAAAAAAAAATTGTCCCCAGCCTTTACTGAGGTGGGAGTGCAGTTCAGAACTATACTTCACTCACAGCAACAGGAGATCTAATATTTCATGAAGAGACCATTGGCATTAATAACCACTTGATACCTTTCTGGCATGCTTCCTATTAGCTCCCTAAACTCATGCTGTCCAATATTGTCCCAAGCCTTCTTTACAGCATCCCACAACCTATCATATGATATATTTTCTGGGAAATTATCTTGTAGAGAATTCTTCATAATATGTCATACCCTTTCAACAGAATCTAAGTCTGGTGAAAAGGCAGGCCAGTGAATTACCTAAATTGCTCTCTCTTGAAGCTCTCTTACTGTCTCCTCAGTCACATACCCTGGAGCTCCATCCCGCATAAGCTGCCAGTGTAGATAAATCTCATTGTGGCAACACAGTTCCAAATACCAATGAATAATTGGAACAGTATGGGTAAAGTAGCTTTCAGAATTAATTGACCCCCAATCTTTCTCCCAAAATATACCTGAGCCTTGTATATCACCATGAAAACAACCTCAGAACATCCACCCTTTCCTTCTTTGCTGCTTTTCTACAATACATGTAGGTTCCTACTCCTCACCCACTCTCCTAGTCACCCAAGTTCAAGTATGCCTCCCACTAGTGACCCAGGTCTCATCAGTCTAAAGGATGGAGTACCATTATTGGAGGGTCCAGTTGATGTGCTCATGAACCTATTGAAGTCACACAACTCAGTTTCGCTCAGAGATAGGAGGTTTTCTTAATGCTAATCACCAGTGAAACTCTTCTTTAATTAAAGCTATCAGCATAGTTTGCTTTTCAACCCCAAAGTCCAACTCCTTTGCCAGCTGCTCAAATGAAAAGCACCAGTTGTGGGTAAAGGTACAAACATATTTGATCAACTCCTCAATTTGAGCTGCTGTGAGGAGTTGTGGATGACCAGATCTCTTGACTGGTGTAGCCAGAGTAGTACAGGCCTATTGAATCTGGTGCTAAGAAAACCTAGTTTTTTCCTGAATCACTGCATACCTCCAGCCAATTTAGTACAATAGCTGGCAGTCTTGCCTTTGATCTCATGTCTGTAATATGTGTACATGTTCTGGCAACTGTATACTGGTTATGCTTATGTTTTCCTTTGTTATATTATTTCATTTATTCTTGCTTATGTTGATTGATTGATTGTTTCACTACCAGTATCATTAGGATTCTGGTAACTTATTCATGTTTGTATTAGTTATGCTATTGTACCAGCAAGGTTTTGCCCTAAGGATTCCAAGGGAAGGAATGGTTATGTATACCAGCAGTAGAGATAAGGCTTGGGTGAAGGATAGCCTTGGACTTTCAGGATTCCAGTAGGATCACAAGATTCTGGTAGTGTACACTTACCGGTAATGACAGTGGTTGCAGGTTTTCAGGAACCTCTACCTTGGGTGGAGGAAATCATGTATTTAAGACAGGCTTCCTGACTAGCAGGAAATGCCAGACTTCAGACAGAACATAGATAAGAAATATACTTAGTTGAATGGTGATTCTCTTGCTCCTTTTTCCCTTCCCTTCTTCTAAGACCTTCTTGTCTTTACCTCTCTAGTCTTCTTTAGGAATCAAATGATAGCTGGCCTACTGCCGAACCCTATTGTATTAGTTCATACAGGTTACCACCTGTTACAATGTCCAATGTGAGATCTTTGGGTGATTGGTATAGATAGGTGGCATTGCAGCTAATGGCTTAGAGGAAGACTTCAGGTTCTTGGTAACCTCAGGTTTCCGAACTGCAAGAGCAGTAACAGGATAAAGCTGCAATCAGTAACTCATAAGCTACCAGGCTTCACTTCCCCTCCCTTTTTTCTCCTAATAGTTATATTGAAGTGACAGATAGACAGAAAGGCATATGGACTAAGGGCAATATTAAACAGGATCATATAGCAAGAATTCCGAGAAGTGACTCACCTGCTAGGTAGAGAGTGTTCCTTTCTTTTCCTTTTCTCCTGGCAATAGAAAGTGTAGTATACTCATTGTTGTGTTGAGGACTTTGAACCTCCTATTGATGAATGCACTTCATGTTCATGAAAATTTTTTACCTCACCCCCCTTCAAGCCGCTATACCCAATAGACACCTCCTGCCCCTGCTAGCACGAGACCCCCTGCTAGTCAAATATCCAAAACTTTGGGCCTGTACCTCCGTAAGTCGAGTCATCTCAACATACACCCCGACGATTAAAGTGCTCTCCTATGCACGTCAAAAGGAACTTCACTTATTCGACGAATGTGGTGCTTCTCTTTCGCCGGAGCGCTCCAGGAATGCCGGCTTACTTCTAGTCCCAATGCCGGAAACACCTAGTGCGGCAAGTCTACCTAGTGTCAATGAAGAAGTTCAATATATACGTGATTCAGCCACTAAAAGTGCGATCAAGATCACGGTATTGGGCAACCCAACCTCGGCCGAAGTCCTCAAGCAAGTTCAGCACCATGTCATCGTCCATTTTGCCTGCCATGGAGTGTCTGACCCCAACCCTCCAAACAGCCACCTGGTTCTGCTCACCCCGGATGGGACCAATGCTGATAAACTACTTGCTCGAGACATATCGAGTTTGAACACACCAGATGCACAGCTTGCATATCTTTCGGCTTGCTCCCCAGCCAAAAACCCTTCCACCATCTTAGCCGACGAAGTCACCCATCTAGCAAGCGCCTTCCAACTCGCGGGATTCAGCCACACTCTCGCAAATCTGTGGGAAACCGAAGACCAAGCCTCCAGCGAAGTCGCAAGAGACTTTTACGACTTACTTTTCCAAGATCAAGGGAATGTTGATGATCACTACCGGGTCTCCGCCGCTTTTCACAAAGCTGTGAAGAAAGTTCGAGACAAAAGGCCTGCCAACTATCTTGGTTGGGCCCCTTTCGTGCACACAGGAGCCTAAGATATCCGGTTTGTACTGTACCCCATCCCGGAACTGGTCCACTTCCTCTAGCTTTAGCAAATCTAATATTACATAAACATCACATAGTAAAAATCCATTTCCCCAGAATTACCTTATGGATTGAGTTATCTTTCTACTTATATCTCCGGTTCTCCTCTAGTTTGAAGCATACCTATCCTGTATGAAGGAGTTTATTTCTTACATTATATTCTACCTCCATTACTTATTTTTATTTTTATATTAATTCCACTTTTTTTATCAGAAGGATTAGTTCGGGCTAGGTTTTCATCTCTTCTTAGGCGACCGAGAGGTTAATTTAGATACTGTTTCTACAGAAACCTTCATTTACGGGTGTACTTACGTTGGTCAACTTGACCCTTATCTTTTTGTTGGTTTCCATTTGGCTTTTGTTCATATTTCTTGTCCCAGATAATTTCGTGCTTCAAGTTTACTGGAATGGAATTGTGATTTAGGATTGGCTCCTGGACAAAAATTGATGAAAAACCGGTGTGGCGCGCCCACGCCCACCCCCCGAAGGCGGATCCTATATCTCTAGCCCAGCAGTAGGCTGTAAAAATTGACCTGCCACGAAAGGTATTGTAACCATCCCTATCAGCCATTCGGTCGTGATACCGCAGAACACATCAAGAATTCAAGTAATGTAAGTCATATTTAGATACAGGAGAAACAATAGTTTACTACCAGCAAGTAGGACCACCTCCTCGCTTAGGACAGTTAATAATACGTATCGGCATACCATCAGTAATACTATAAATGCTCTCCCACGGCAATGCTTCCCATACCCTATGCTAATTCAATTAACTCTTCCTCACTATGAGGGATTCTTTGCCTCCTCCAGACTGCCTTTCTATAGTTGACTTTGAATATAGTCTAAACATTCTCGATCGGATTGAGGTCAGGTGAGCAGGATGGCCAACGTCGAACGTCGATAGATTTCGGCAACTTGGGTGCGGGAGATGCACGTTTCTGCCCCGATTTGGCGAAAGCTCAAACCGGCTGTACGTAGTTAGATTATTCGAACCCTCTGAGTTATTGCGGTTTCACGTCGCTGTCGCTGTCCAGTCGCTTGGTCCCATGGCATCATGGAATGGAGTTTGTGTGCGGGGTTGCGATCGTAGGTCTGTGTTACACAAAGTGGCGGACACAGGGCAAAACACACCAAAATTGGGATTTTTTTGAGTCTCCTGATCTCAACAGATTACCGTGACATTAACTTCAAAATAGGCTTACAAGGCGCTGAGGCCTCTGAAATACTCTATAGATTTTACCCCTATTTTTACCTGCCATGTATATAGAGTTAGGGGCATTCAAAGTCAGTGAGGTCTGTTGCAATGTATCTTTCACATACAAAATAGCCTGGCTTGGCAGGTACCTTCGAGTTGGGCACATCTCACACTTCACTACTCTGCAGAAGAGCAAAAGATTGCAAATTTTGTATATTGAGTTTCTATGTGCTAGGGAGTTTACTCTATTTTTTTCCCGTATCATTTCGTAGAGGATAATTGGGTGGATGTCTTGAAAAATGCCAATTTTGGTGTGTTTTGCCCTGTGGCAGGTGAATTTTCCAAGCCTGCTGTTGAGAAGTGGTCGTTGAGAAGTGGTTTTCTGAGTTGAGGTACGGAGAGATGACTTGTACTTCCTACTCACTATTGCGGATGTGGGGAGTGTACGTAGAGGTGGGTACTCCACAGCATGGCTTATGTCATCACACTAGGGTATATATATACTGGTTTTATTTTCTCTTAGCTAGTTACATAACTGAATGAAGAACCTTCCGCTGCACTACAAAATGTCCAATTCATAACAGGTTATGAGCCTGGTCAGCCATTTTAATTCCATTACAAAATAAGAAAATACTCTGTGGTCTAGAACTTCTTATTTCTTTAGAAAGTGTCAACTGCCTTGAACCTCCCAAATTTTCTATTTACTCACTATGGCATAGCAAACAAACCTACACAATGACCTCTGCCTTAAGTACCTTTGGCACCCTCAAGAAAGGAATTTATCAGTGTGAGTATGGTAAAATGGCTAAGCTCAACCATCACAACTATAGCCAATGGCATCGAGACATTGAATTCTTCCTACAGGCTGAACAAGCCTTGTCAATCGTTCTGGATGATGAAGTCTACCCGCAAGGGCCAAATGCAAATACGACTGACTATAATAAGCAAGCTGGCATTGGTGCAGCAATTATTCATGCCTCTTGTGAATCTTCAGTGAAAGCCTATCTCTATGGCTTGAGAGACCCGCATGCTATGTGGGAAGAATTGAAAGCCAAGCTTGATATGGCAAACTCTTGTGTGGTAAGAACCTCAATTCTATGGAAGTTCAACCAGTTACGCCCTACTCCTGATTCCTCAGTCACTGACTATATTACTCAGCTATTGGAGTGCAGCAAGGAACTCAGCAGAATCGAGCAGGCGATTCCAAAAGAAACCTTTATCAGTTACCTCTTGACAACTCTACCAAAAGCCTTTAACTCAATTGTTGATATTATTACCCATCACCCTGAAGAAGAACAGACCACTAACCATGAAATCTCTACTCTGATTGAATGGGAAGCCTCAAGCCACACTCAGAGAACTGAAACTGAACCAATAAAGACCAATATACCTGCTACCACATTAACAACCTATTCCTATAGGGGATTCTGTAGAAGAGGTAGCTTTACCTTCAGAAATTCCTTTGACTGCTCCCATCGACAAAATCGATCACTCTACCATACCTCTCCATATAATTGTCATGGAGGTCATGTGTCTGATTCTACCTGTTGGTATTGCCTCCACCCAGGGCATAGACAGGATGACTGTGATCTTCGCAAGTGAGCAGATGAGGCTAAAAGAGAGAGAGGAGGTGCAAGATCTTGGAGAAGTGAAAGAAGTGAGAGAGATGAAGCGAGAGCAGCATTTCCCTCTATAAAGGTACTGGCAGGCTTCGTGGTAAAGAGAAGTAGCAGGAATAACTCCGATAAAAGGAACTGGATCGTCAACTCTGGAGCAAGTCACCACCTTTGCTGTGACCGAATGGCCTTCTACTCTCTCAAGCAACTCCCCAAACCAACAGTATTACATCTAGGTGATAGCTCCCCAGCATTTTCCACTAGCTCCAGACAAATTGAAATTGCCTTGTCAAAATCCAGCATAACCATTCACGCCCTTTACATTCCATATTTAATCTATAATCTATTGTTGGTCACCTGCCTTTTGACTGAGAACCATATAAGGTTTCAAGATGAAACTTGCTTTATTCAACATAAGGGCTCAGACTATGAGCAGCTTGCTTCCTTGCAAGATGGACTATACCACTTCATAGTGGGAGAAGATAACACCTACTTCAAGGCATCACTACTGGCCACCACTCTTGACACCTCTTTGCCCAGCTTTACCCTCTGGCATCAGCGCTTGGCTCACTTGAACAACAAGTCCCTTTTCTGCTCTTATTCCTCAAGAAGCATACCAGAGAGATGATGAAGGCCAGGAAAACTCCTGTCAGGTATGCATCAAGGCAAAGCATACTCGGAAGTTTGAAAGAAAGCCACAACCCAGAGCCACAAGGCCATTCAAACTCTTGCACTCAGATCTGTGCTGGCCAATTAATCCTCCCTCAAAGTCAGGCTTCTGGTACTTTATTCTCTACATTGACGACTTTACTCAAGTAACCTGAGTATACTTCTTGTGGACAAAAACATCTACTGAGGTTGTGTTGGCCTTCCAGAATCTACAGACAAGGGTTGAAAAGGAGTTTCCCAGTTGGCCGATTACACATTTCCAGTATGACAATGGTCGAGGTGAGTATGATAACTCTCTATTTTGTGAAATCCTCCAGGTGGGGAGTATATCCTTCGAGCCAAGCCCCCCTTACGCAAAGCCAAAGAATGGAGTCTCTGAATGCATGATAAGGATGATTGTCACTAAGGCTTGAGTGATGCTAATTGACTCTAAATTAAATGATGATTTTTGGGCCGAGGCAGTTAATACTGCGGTTTACCTTCATGCTCATATGCCATCCCAGTTGATTGATGGAGCAACTCCCCATGAGAGGTTGAGAGACAAGAAGCCAGAGCTGAGACACTTGAGAAGATTTGGATGTGCCGCATATAAATTTATCCTGAAAGAGTTAAGAAAAGGTAAATTTTCAGAGTGGTCAAAAGAGTGCATCTTCTGGGGCTATATGCATGATACTGGGAAGATTTGGAGGCTGTGGGATCCACAGAGCAGTCATGTGATTGAGGCCTCAGATATTTTATTTGATGAACTCCGAGTCTTAGGAACTTGTGATGAGAATGGAGGAGACGTTGAGATTCTATGCTCTTGCATCTCTGAGGAGATGGCACCTGAGGAGGACTTGCATGAAGTTGAGATTCTACACTCTTGCATCTCTGAGAAGATGGTGCCCGAGGAGGACTTGGATGTATTGTGCCTACCTGGAGTACTGCCAAGCATGCAGGCACTACCAGCTCTGGAAGAGGTTCCTGGTCTCAAAGAGCAGACAGCACCTGCTCCCCCGCACGTACAGGTGGAAAACTCTTGGTTTAAAGAGACCTATGAGTGTGTTAATCCTGATCTTGAGATTGAGCTCAATCAGTCCACACCCTGCACAGTGATGACCACTGACAGGGGTGAAGAAGCATCTCCTGCTGGGAGTCTAAGGCTTGGAGAATACCCTGAAGTCCCCAAGATTGTGAATTTGTGCAGATCTCAAAGGGTTGTGGCAAAGGGGCACCCCAGTGCTCATTCCACTGTTTACATGATGATGGGGGATAGGACAGCTGATGACACCAAAGAGACCCTGAATAGCTACCAAGATTCTCTGAAGTCGGGGCACTGTCAGGAATGGAAGACTACCATGCTTGAGGAGTTCAAGTCTTTGGAAGATAATGTGATGTAGTCAGTTATCAAGATGTCTAGTGTTGGGCATAAAATATGCCCTATTGGCTGCAAATAGGTGTTTAGATGAAAGAGAAATCCTAATAGATCAGTGCGCTTTAAGGCCCATCTCATGATTAAAGGCTACAAGCAGCAGATATTTGGTGAGATGTTTGCCCCCATTGCACAGCTAACAAGTATTAGACTGGTCCTCACTTTGGCTACACTCAATAGGTGGGAGATTCATCACCTGGATGTCTGTACAGCTTTTCTCAATCCTTAATTGGAGAATATTGTTTATATGAAAATGCCTAAGGGTATTGAGTGGCTTCGGTCAAACCTGGACTCAGATCCTCAGGACTCTGTCCTAAGACTCAACAAAGCACTATACAGCTTAAAGGAGGTACCTCGTCTATGGTATCAGCATATCGACAGCTTTCTTAGATCCATTGCCCTTGGAAAGTCTGACAATGATCTAAATCTCTACTTTACAAAGGATCGAGGCCTACTCTTAATTCTCTATATCAACAACATCTTACTTCTTTCACAGTACTTAGACCTGATTACAGAAGTCAAAGCTAAGCTTGCCAGAAAATACAAGATGAATAATCTTGGCCAGGCAAGACAGTTCCTCAGATTGGAGATTGCTACTGGCCACAACTATCTCTTTCTCCACCAGTGGCACTACATCCAAATGTTATTGAATCGATTTGGAATGGCAGATTGTAATGACGTTTCCACTCTGCTTGAAGTCAAATACCTTATTCCTACAACACCAAAATACAATAAAGGAGATCAAGCAGAATATCAGTCTCTCCTGGGCTCATTGATGTATCTTGTGACTGACTCAAGGCCAGACATATCTTATGCTGTAAGCATGCTCAGTAAGTTTAGCATCAACCCCAGTGCCATCCACTTAGCTGCTGTGAAAAGACTACTATGGTATATCAAGAGCACAATACATTTAGGACTCTTCTACTGCATTGACTCCACCTAAGAAATCGATGGATTCTGTGATTCAGACTTTGCCAGGGGCTCACATGATTCCAAGTCAACTTCTGGCTATGTCTTTACCTTAGCTAGAGCTTTCATCTCCTGGAAGTCCAAGAAACAAAGTCTGGTGGCTCTCTCATCAATAGAGTTAGAATATATTGGCTACTCAGAGGCTTCATGTGAGGCCATCTGGATTAAACGACTCTACCATGAGATTATAGATAATGAATACAGGCCTCAAAGGCTTCTTTGCGACAACAAGAGTGCCCTTCAAATGGTCGAGCAACCAAGTTTCAATGAGAGGTCCAAACACATTGTAATTCAGTACCACTATGTCCAGGATTCCTTTCAGAATGGCCTCATCTCTCTCGAATACCTCCAGTCCTTGGATATGACTGTGGACATTCTTACCAAGCCACTCACCAGGGATGTGCATCAGAAACACGTGAAGGCCTTAGGACTTCGCAAACTTCTAGAACAGATCTCCAAGTAAGCTTTACCTGTATGTTATGTCTCTATTATTTCTTTCCTGTAGGCAGTACTCTTTTTCCCTACCGCTCACAGCATAATAGGTTTTTAATGAGGCTGGCCAATCTTTTATTTTTCTACTTTATACTTGGGATCAGTTTCAGATAGTGAGAGGAAGGGTGGGAGTGTTGAGAAGTGGTCATTGAGAAGTGGTTTTCTGAGTTGAGGTATAGAAAGATGACTTGTACTTCCTACTCACTATTGCGGATGTGGGGAGTGTACATAGAGGTGGGTACTCCACAGCATGGCTTACATTATCACGCTAGGGTATATATATACCAGTTTTATTTTCTCTTAGCTAGTTACATAACTGAATGAAGAACCTTCCGCTGCACCACAAAATGTCCAATTCGTAACACCTGCCGCCAGTACCGGGCGAGTGATCCCTTGTGATTGCTTAGTATATACAGTACTCTTATTGTGGATGTCCGATGTTCCGGGTACGTAGGGAGAGCAGAGTATTAACAAAGCATTTATGGACGTAACCGAGTCCTTCAAGCAGCATGTGTGCAGATATGATGGGGAATGGGTAACCAGTGAAACCATTGGAACGCATTTTTACCATACGCGGGGTATGGATGACGAGTATAACTTGTAGTCACTTCACTCATGCAGAAAGTGTTTTTTTTATGCATAAAAGCCTCGTTTGATTAAAAAAAAAAAAGGGAATAAATATGAGCCAGACCATCAGTGATATACAGAACCCACTAAATCCATTCAAGTTCCTTCAGCAGAGTCGTTTCCACAATGCGTTTACTGCCCACTGTATAAGTGTAGCTTGACCAAATGCAGGATGACCAGACTCTGGGGTATTTATTAGGTGCTGGCTATAGCAGCATGTTCAAGACCGATCATAACGAAACAACGAAAAATACCTGTGGAACAATTTTATGTGTTGGGTGATCGGTCATGTCTATAGGATGGTTCGAGGAGGAAGTGTAGGGAATGAAGGAAAGTTTCCAGGAAACCCTATGACGCTATTGGATGGGGTGGGATACCACCACTATGAGATCACACAGCCCTAGAATAGGCAGTGTGGCACTAAATAATGCAGCCAAAGTTACTGGCAGGTAAAACAGTAGCAGAAAGTCTCTTGCTTGCCTTATTGTAATTAAATTTCTTCAATCCTAAATAACTATTCATTTATAGAAACACAACTTAGCACAGATAATTCTGACAGCCATTGAAAGTCATAAAACAAGTGTACTGTAATACCAGTCAATTCCATAAGTGTTGGACTCCAAATTCCGGACTTAATCTTTTTGCAGACCAAGTGGTAGGGTACCATCACTTCAGAACAAATAACCCCATCCCCTTGCAACACGTGAATAATGTTACTCCATGCCCACAGCAAAATACGTCAAGAGCGCTTCATTAAAAGGTGTGAAAAAGCTTGAAAAAGCCCCTGAAGGGTATATCTTGTAGCCTATAAGCGAAGTTTGCTTATCCGAGAAGTTTCCTCTATAGGCCAACCCATACAAGAAACTTCCGGTATGGCTAGGGGATAAGGCGATAAGAATACTTCTTGGATAGGCCACCTATAGTGGAATTCCCGGATGGACCAAGTCATCACATTGCACTCGGTTCAAGTCATTGAAAAAATGTTGAAAACAGTAGTTGAACGGTGGTAGTTGTTGTTGCTGGATGTACCAGCACTTGTGGTTGTCGAGGCATATGTACACACTAGAGGAAGGATGCAATGGTACGCATACGCACTAGAGGCAGGACCTGTATGTTTGGGATGTTTGTCTACCCCCTATTTAGTTCGTCCTTGTTTTCTCTCTTTCCCCAGAACAATAATCATCTCCTTATGTCTTTCCTCGTCTTCACTTTATCTCTATCAAGTCTAGTTATCAATTTCCTCTAAGTACAATTCTCGTGTCTCCACGATAGCCAACTCCACGTCCCTGCATAACCCTCCATTATCAATCATTACCTTTACAGTATATTTCCATCATTTACAACAACAAATGGCTAATAAACATCTCATTGCTCTCAGTTTAAAGCCTCAGCACCGCTTCTCGGTAACTTCTGCTGAATTTGCACTGCACTGGTAATTCTGCAAACTTTGTAATAGATGATCTGAGATTGCGGCACAAGAGGTGGTAGACCGTACCAAGATGGATATCACTCGGGCACTGATTTAGGGTTTCCCTGGGCCTACTACTGTTAACCTCGGCTTTTGTGGCAAGAGAACTCAAGAGGCCAGAACTTCGTTGACGATTGATATCTTACTGAAGAGGCATGAGGAAGCCTGCGGTATGAGCTTTGCTTAGTTTGAATTCTCAATTTCTATTTTATTTTTGTTCTATACTTTATTATCCAACCCCTGGGGGTTGCATCACCTTTAAACCTTGTGAATACATCGAGTCAGATGTCGAATAAACACTCAAAATTGCAATACAACAAACCTGATCACCATGAAAATCTAATTTGACAGCAAGAATTGAAAAGTAACAAAGCTTTGTTTTTGGTTGCCGCCTAAAATTTGACGAACGGAGTGGAATTTCTACTGTGGTTGAAATCCGGGTGTATTGTCATGACTTGGCCTATCGGGGAATTCTACCGTAGGCCCCCTACCGGTATTCAAGAAGTTTTCTTATCGCCTTATCGCCCAGCCCATACCGGAAGTTTCTTGTACGGGCTGGCCTGTTGAAGAAACTTCTCGGATAAGTGGACTTCCTTGATAGACTACAATACTCACCCAATTTTTATTTTTTTTATTTTGTGTGAGAGGTGGGGAATTTTGCCAGAGCCTCATCTTAGACCCACATCCCACTTCACTCCCCTTACTCCCCTCCCACCTTTCCACCTTTCCATTTTCCTTCCCACCTTCCCTTCTCTATACACATCTTGCTCCCTTCCCTTCCTTCCCTTCATCATACTTTTACTATCTGTTCCCTATTTTTACAGCCAGACAAACTCCAAAACAAAAACTCAAGCACTGGATATAAATCAAGATGTCTCAGGCTAATGAAGCTAAAAATATTGTTGTCCTCCATAGTGCTTATCTTGCCATCCTCCCTCACCATCTCAACTGTCTCATAGGTACAATTTCTAGTAAAGGTTACCAGATAGCAAAAAATTTGTACATTCTTCACCAAATAGTCAACCTAATCCGTCCAGGTTGTCATACTCACTATATGGGTGTACTTGAGTTTGATGATAATCGATCTCCAAAAAACTATTCAGTAAAGTTATACTGTACTGGTGACGGTACCTACTGGTATATTGTCATGGGACCTGTTGGAGTCAAAGGAATGATCTAGTACTTTAGTAGTACTAGAGGACTTAATAGAACTGCTGGTACAAAGGTGATGATCTGCCGGTAGAATGCTGCAAAATGCAAGACATTTCTTGAGGCTCTTAAGAGTAGTGGAATCAATAGTATTCTACTTGACTGGACATTTACTGGACATCCTGCTAGGGTTATGAATGGATCTCAGGATCCTTCCAATCTATTATGTACTCCTGTAGTAGTGACAGAGATGTAATTTAGCTGTTGAAATCCAACTAATATTTTCCTTGTTATAATAATATTTACTATTTCCTTCATTAATAGTTACTTTGAATAATTTGTTAACACTGCTCAGTCTCAACTTGCTCAATATATATTCTTATTTTCCCTTTAAAAAGAAATAAAAACCTTGTCTGTTTTATTTTTCTTAGTCTTGTTCTGTGCCCTTAGTATATTTAGTTTCACCTCTACCTTCTTACCTTTAATATACTAATGTCTGAATAGATACAATTTCATAAATCATAATAACAAGAAAAATGCCTACTACCTTAAGTGCAAAAAAACTTAAATGAGGGAGAATGAGGTAGAAGCCATGAATTTTTGTTACTTCACTCAAAGTAGTTTAGATAATATTCTCTAAATATAAAACTATTCATAGAAATTTACAAATAAAACTTATAACTGCCTCCTTAGTTATTAGCTCAATTTATTACATAATACTTATGAATTTCTACTTACCCATGAACCAATAATATAGTTGCACCCATAAAAAAATATTTACACTCTCAATGAAACTACCTTAATAATTATTAACTTACTGATCACCTTAGGAGAGTTGTCTTTAAAGGAAAGAATTTTATTGGTATAAACTTGCCATACCTGAATGGGCAGGTACAGGGGACTTGGTGTAAGCAAAACTGAAGATTTCTGGTAATATCTAAATTGTATACATATATTCACCTTTCAAGTTCAAGATTAACCTAGATATTATGTTGTAATTCTCCTACCAGTCTACCTTAGATACCTTGATATAAGGACTACTGCAGAACACCATAAATAGGTGAAGGAAATGCACTCTAGGAAAATATTTTATGATAGATTTGCAGGGTAACTTTGATTTTTGACAAATACAGAATAAATCCACATGGAATGTGGGAGGTTGTTCATGGTAGTGGATTTCACTTTCTTTTTTTTTTTTTTTTTGGTCACCTTGTAGTATTATGGTAACCCTAACCCATAAAATCTGGCTTCAAGAAGGAATCTGAAGACTGAGGCAAACTATATGATTGGGCTTTGCCCAATGACTTTCGCTTCATCTAAATGACCAAGTTTGACCAACTTTACACCTGATAGTAGTTGTTGCCAACCTCTACTAACATTGAATACCACTGGATACGATATGAAGTCCTACCTCCCTTCGCACGAGTGGCTTTCGTTTCTCCCGATTTACGTTCAATTTTCAAATCATTCTTGCGAGTATCTCAGAAACTCTGTACTTGCCAAAAAAAGTATGGATTGTCCCTAAAGTCACTAGTAAACCTTTAGCGCATAGCAACACCCAAAACACTTGGAGAAACTCAATACTATTTTACATGAACTCCTCAATAAAATAAACAACCCAGAACGTCAAATTCATAATAAATAAATAAACAAATAATAATCCCGTTCGGTTGGATGTCATTGGGGTTCAGAGTGTTTGAGGTTTGGAAGAATTACGGTGGTTGCTACGCACTAGTAGTTTATTTAGGTTTAGGGACAATCCAGACTTTTTTTTGGCCAGTATGGTCGAAACCCAAGAGAGATTTTTAATGTTGTTAACCGACAATTCCCATTGCTTGCTTTTACAGTTCGAGAGATCGACATCGCAAAAAAAAACCTACTCTGAAATCATTGACTACTCACCTAATCCGGCGCTACCACACAGCTCCTGCTGGGCTACGGCCTTGGCTGACTCATCCCCCATCTGAGGCTCAAAACGTCAAAGGTGGCATCGACCAACCGGGCCGCGTCACAAACCAGAAATATATCAATCACCCCTCCAACAACCGCCATTCCTCCCCTCCAACCAGCTACAGTAACAACAACCACATCTTGACGAAACCATGGACTCCGTAAGCTCATTCCAATTTACCCCCTTTGGATAGTCTGTATCCTGACAATCACAGCAACAAGGCGCCCTTAGCTGGCGGCTTTCAGCTCATCCCCTGACGCTCGGATTCTTTCTTGCGTTTCGTCTAGGTTTGAGCTCTCCTCACTTCTTACCCTTCCGGTGCATCTGCAGCTAATAATACATTTCCTGGATAGCTTCCATATTCACATACCTCTTCGGCCTCTGGTTCTCCTCAAACTTGTACCTTCCCCCCCATCTTCCCCAACCATAGCTATTTCCTCCCAACTAACCAACCCCTCCCACAGCGTCCTAATCTTCATAATCGTAATCCTCCTCCTAGCCGCCGACTTCTACTACTGCAAGAACATAGCCGGGCGTCGCCTGGTCGGCCTCCGCTGGTGGAACGAGACGAATCCGGAGACCGGCGAGCAAACCTGGGTCTTCGAGTCGCCCGGCGAAACGCGCCAGATCAGCGCGACGGACTCGCGCTTCTTCTGGCTCACCATATACGCCGTCCCGCTGCTGTGGGTGTTCCTGGCCGTCATCGCTATCGTCCGGTTCGAGTTTATCTGGCTCTCGCTCGTCGTCATCGCCGTTATCCTCTGCGTTACGAATGGCGTGGCGTTTTCGAGGGCGGATAAGTTTGGGAATGCTAGCTCTTTTGCGGGCTCCGCGCTGAATAGTTCTGGCGGCGGCGCGGTGAGGAGGTTTGCGGGGAGTATGGCTACTAGGATGTTTTTCTCGGGCGGGAGGTAAATTTGATTCACTGGGTGGTTACTTCTTCTTTGCTTGTTGGGATTTTGAAGAAGGTTGGCATTATTTGGCGGCGACGACGGAATGGCCGGCTGGGGTTATGGTCAAAAGGTTGCACAAAAAAAAAAAAAAACAGGAGTGTAATTTTATGGCGTTTTATTGCTTTGGAAATTGATTACGTTCTGACGCTCGGCTGCGGTGGTCTAAGAGCTACAGGAAGATGAAGTGTGCCTTTTACTCACCGGGTTAATCATGCATTATCACTCTGTGGTTAACCTCCTGCCATAGCCCTCCCACCTAAGCCCGCAAGTCAAATGTTTGCAAAAGAGGAAATAGCCTCTTCAAATACCAATCCAAACTCCAATAATCCATCCATCCACCCCTACGACTAAAAAGTTAACACTGTAGCAGCCCTCTCCTCTCAACCCCCACACTTGGACAGAAAAACCACCCTATCACACAACCCAAGTCCCACCCCCAAACCTTCACACCCCCAAACTACACATCCCAGCAAGAAGAAAAAATGTAACGCAGTAAAGTGAAAGAAACCCCCCATCCAAACCCTACCTACCCCGCCACCCATACCAAGCCCACACCACAAAGCGTACCACCCTCCACCCCCCCGACCCCTACAAAACACTACAGCACACCAAAAAATCCACACCCCAACGCGAACCCACCAGCAATCCAGCAAATACACACCAGCACAAGTCTCAGCACAACCATATCCCCCCCTCCAGCACGCCTACACCAAACGAGCACTTCACGAGTGCCCTCTCAACAGTCCGTCAAATACTACACCAACCAACACTGAGCCTAATCTCGCAAACATAATACCAAACCCCCCCCCGCCAGACAAGCTGAAAAAAGAGCAAAAAGGTGACTTTCAGGGTTGGGGATTACGCCGGTAAAGTAGTGGGATTGACGGTGTGATGTCTAATACTTACGCGGTGGGTAGTGTGGGGGTGCGCTGCTGGGTTTTTACTTGTGTGTTTTTTGGGAAGGTGTATACCCTCTTCACTCCTGGCGAGGTTTTTCTGGTATTTGCTACGAGGGTACGGGTACGAAGGGAGGGAGGAAGGAAGAGTGCCTGCGCGTGTGAAATGGTATCATACTTGCAGGTTTTGCTATGTAGTAAAAGCGGCGTAGCGTAACGGTGCTCGTCGAGTATGGGTAAGCGTAGTGGCAGTGGCGGTAGCAATGGAAATATGGAATAAAGCGTGAGTCTTTGTGAGGCATGATATACCTATGTCTCTGCCCCCCTGCAGATAAGGGTCTGCTATTTTAAGGATCATAGTTTCGGGAGGTCCTGCGTTTGTTGGTTGGCTGTGCATAGCCGTTTGTGCTGGACTCTGTCATAGCGGTGGGTGGGTCTTTTATCTGCCGGTTGTGCAACATGTAATGGTGTAACGATTAAGCTCTATTGCTTCGTATCACGGTCACGGTGGGTTTGGAGTTATTCGTTATTGGTGATGAGTTGATCAGGCTAAATTTGCAAGAACACTTTTTATTTGTATGCTCCCGGTGAACGGTATCTTCATCTACCCCTCTATTTCACCCCATTCCACCTCATGATATGAAAGTGTAGTAAATCTACCAATTCATCTTTAGCTTCCTCTCCATCTCGACGTGGAAGTCTGGCATCTCGAAGGTGTTGTCGTTTCCTGTGAAGGAAAAAAAAACAATAATTAGCCTCCCTCTCCCAAGCAACCAAAGAGTACAAACCTTTAAACACATCCTCCCACTCAATCCTATCATCCACGCCCCTCAAAATATCCAAGTGAAAGTTCGACGGCCCGCCCAACTGCGCGGGCCTCCAATCCGACCCGGCAATCTTCATCTCCATCCCGCGGCGGACAACCTCCTGCACGCCAAACATGCGGCGGAGGTTCTCCATCTTGAGCTTCTCCTGCGCCTCGTCCCACTGCGCCAATCGCGCTTCGAGCGGGTGTCTGGAGTTCAGTGTCGAGGCGAGGGAGGTGGGGCCGCCGGCGCGGAGGGTGTCCGGGACGGAGGTGGCTGAGGGTGCAGAGGCGGCCGGGGCTGGGAGGGTTGACGGGGTTGAGGTTGAGGAGGGGATGAAACGGAGGGACTATGTGGTGGTGGGGTTAGCTTCGGTTTTTTTGTTTTGCTTGGTGGGGAGTGGTGGAAGAGGTGGAGTGAGGGGGAGATTTAAGTTACCATCTTGGTTTCGCTTGTTTGAGAAATATGGGTTTGGTTGGATTGGTTGATGGGATAGTTGAGATGATGATTGTTTGTTTGATTGATGGATGGATAGAGGTGGTAGTGGAGGTAAGGTGAGGTGTGAAGGCCGTTGCTACTGTATCTGGAACAGATTACAGATTAACCCTAACCCTGAATTACTCTGGAGCTTAGCGGCCTTTGCCGCATCCTGCTAGTAATAACTTGGTAACACTGCACGAATACGAGAGGGAGAGTGCAGTACCGGCGCCAGTAGCTTAAACCACTTCTTAGAATCGGATAACAGCTTTCATAGCATGGTATTGACACTGTCAAGGTGCCTTGAATAGCTATGATGCAGCAGCTCACTTCAGCATAGTTTGCATACCAGCACGGTATATTAAAATACATCACCAATATTAGCACGGAAAAGAAACTCAATCCAGACAAATCTCATTAATTTTAAGCTTGCCACACGTAAAGTATTGTAGTCTACTACTACACAAACACTTTTCAACCTAAAACAAAGGTGAAATCAGGTCAAAAAAAGAGAAAAAAACGTGAGATAAAAGTAAAGAAAGCTATATTCAGGAAGTGAGGTACCCGTAGACATAAGAGAAAGGGAGTGAAAGATACAAAAGGTAAAACAATCAAAAAGCAAGAACCCCACCCTAAACACTTTATAACAAGAAACAAAAAGATAACTCCTAGGTCCACCCCCCCGTTACCGATTCCCCCTGCCTTGTCCGTTTTAAACCCACACCCACCCCTCCAGAAAGAAAGGGGACGAGCAAAAAGAGCAAAAGAAAAAAAGAGACTCCTTAAAAACCCCCCAATCGTACGTAATTCATGGCACCGCACTGTATGAAACACTTCTAGTAGATGAACGGCCAAGATTTGGCATCATCGAGATCACCATGAAAGTGAACACTATGTCATCAGATCCCCTTACCTCACACTCGAAAAGTAAACAAAAACAGGGGGAAATCGGAATGAAGATGGACACGGTGCAGGGGAAAGGCAGGCGAATAAAATACAGCTGCACTCTCACACACGTCCCCACTCGCACTCAAACAGCAAACACGTTCTTGACACTGATTCCGGAAACCAAACCAAACCCCAACTCTTCTACCCAGCGGAAAAGAAATAGAAATCAAGTCTAGCCTTTGCTCATTTTCCTTTTGAACCAACTCTTCCTCTTCTCAGCCGCAGCGTTCGATTCCGGTTGCTGTGCCGCCCCCGGCACTGAGGGAAGAGTTTTCTGATCTGTCTCAGCTGGCGGCGTTGTTGGTGCATTAGGCTTTGGTGCATTCCAATTTTCCCCAGGTGACAAAGGCTCATAGAGTTGTGGAGATGTTTCAAACAACTCGGGCTGCCCA
Organism: Choiromyces venosus 120613-1; assembly: GCA_003788595.2. NCBI lineage: Eukaryota > Fungi > Ascomycota > Pezizomycetes > Pezizales > Tuberaceae > Choiromyces > Choiromyces venosus. Next base: position 59,211 of record ML120550.1, on the reverse strand, counting down.
GTACCTGGACCACCTGCAAAGCCATAGGTATCCGTAGGTCGAGGCTGAGCAGAGTGACCGCCCGCCGACCCGTGCGAGATATCAGACCCTGGCCCGGATGAATTTGAAGGCGGTTTATAACCTTCAGGACTAGGCGCATTGTAATGCGCCGGATGTCCACCTCCTTCAGAGTTGTTGGGACGATGGCCATATCCGTATGAATCAGAATTTTGCCGTCTATCATAGCCTGAACGTGCTGGACCTGCTGGGCTCTGGGGATAACCGTAATTTTGATTGTGCCCGTGGTGGCGAGGTGACATTCTGCCGTTATATACAGGTGAACGTGCATTCATACGACCATAGCCTGCTGCTTGTTCTCCATAGCTGTGTCTTTATTAGAAAAAGCGTGAAAATTATTATCGGAAGAATGCGCAGTACCTATCCATTCCCGACCGAGGGGTTGAAGAAGGACCGGGGTAGACATCGTAGTGGGGATTTCGCGGAGTGTTGGTATTACTTCGAGCATGATAGTCGTAGTAATTCTCTGAGTAAATTATCAGCTGATGACCTAGCCAAAAAGGGAAAAGCAGAACCGACGTTGTTGATTATCCGCTGTATTCACTGTCTCTGACGAATGGCCACTCCTTCGGTCGGCACCCCGATCACCTAACAATCAAAGAGGGGTTTAGCATAACGTTCATCGCGAGAATAGCAATATGGGATTCCACACCATAGGAAGACGTACGTCGGTGCTCTTTGTAAATCGCATCTTCAAAGGCACGAATTGTATCAAGCGGTCGCTCCCAGCGGTTTCTGGTCGGGTTGCTCAGATCGGGTTCAGCTGGTTCATGAGGCAAGGTTAGCACCGCGACCAAAGGGCAAGACAGCAAGGGGAAGCCATCTCAGCGGGGAATTTTGGGGGGCCCACCTATCGGATTTCCATACTGATCCTTGAATTGATTCGCACGAAGGTTATTTGTTGATTTTGACTGATTAACCTGGACTTGAAGAAGAAGAAGAAGAATGTTAGTAAATTCCTCACTCAATTGGGCTTCCAAGGTGGTTCGAAAAAAGGAGGAAAGCTTACAAGGCTCCTCTTCTGTTATGGCTCTCGTAGGGTCTACGGAAGATGTCATCTTGCTTTTCCTCTTTTGTGCGCTTGAAAGTTTGATATCGCCGTTGGAAAAACAATTCCAACTTGAGGGCGCCATCCTCCTTTATACAAATCGCTTGTCCGGGGTGTGGCGTGACGAAATAGCGGTGTTATTTATTTTTTTTTCCCTTTGACAAGTGGTTGGGTCACCAAGTATCCAAGAGCCGGGGGTGTCAAGCAGGATGGGTCGGAGAGGTGAAACGAGTTGCGTGGCGGCCTGCCTTGGTTAGGAAAGGGAGGAGCGGAAGGTGATTTAAAATTGTGGAACGGGAGAATTGGTAGCGTCTGTAGCGTTGATGATGTATTTAGCAGGCATATGTACGTAGGTGGGTTATAGAGGGGTGATGGTCCACAGTGACCGAGGTGGTGGTGGTGGGTTATGAAAGGAGGCTGAGAGGGCTAAAGCCCGAGAAATGCAACAAAAATCACGGGCGAGCGAAGGACAGTGTGAAAAAGCGACAGTCGAGGGGAGAGAGGAAGGAAGGAAAAGGGGGGGGGTGATTATTGGAAGGCTGGGTGACAAAGTGCGTGACAGAGGAAGGGTGGAGGTGAGGTGAACAAAAATGTACAGAGGATAAGGCGCGATACAAATACAATTGGGAGAGGGGAAACAAAGAGCGGAAAAGTGAATAAATCCCCAATTCTAGACTATATAGGATGTGATCTCGTCCGTCTATGCATGTTATTCTATGGATCCCCGTGCGGTGGTGGGCCCGTAACCATCCATCCATCTCTCACTCTTTAGAAGCTTGCGTAAGTCTTCTGGTGGAGGTGGACAAAAGCCAACACCCAAAGGCATACAAAAAATGCGCTTCCAGTTCCAAGTCTTTGAACCAGAATCTCACCCTCCTCCAAGCTCACCCTCCTCTAAGCATCAAGACCCACCACACACCAAAACTTCATCCCTCGTCAAACGGCCTTCGAATGCTATACCAGCTCGCACTCGCCCGCTCTCTCCCTGCAATCCTTATATATTATTCACCCAACCTTGTAACCACAGCACCGGTAATTTCACCGTGACTGGGTGGAATATCATGATATGCGCACTTTCATCGCATACCAAACTCCGAATCAGAAACTGCATCAAATTGTACTCGCACCCTTACCATAATCCGACGCAATAAATAATAGCACACAGCATGCATCTCTGTACACCTATCCTTCTATCATATCAGCGTCATCCCCCATGCATGCACGGGCGGGCGGCGGGCGCCACGCCGGATTTGTTTTTAATTAATCCCACAGTATTTTCCATCCCAACCCCTCCTATAGACTATGCCCTTCGTTCGTTTTCGAGCCCACACACACCCCAAGTTATTAACCCGGTAGTGAGCTTCAGTACTGTACTTGTACCAGTAGTAAGTGGCGAGCGTGGGTCGTCGATATTCTCTGCTAATTTATTGGCCCGGTCACCGTCGACTTGACCTTTCTTTACCTATTCTCGTTAGACTAACATGTTATCTACACACTATTTGAGGTGTGCCTGGGAAGGGATGTAAAAATACAATAACCTGTGTGCGAGCCACTCATCGTCGCTAATGAGTTGTCCTTTGCCCTAAAACCTATTTCCCTTGTTTCCGTTTTTTTTTTTGTTCCGTCCGTTGTTACCGTAGGGGGACCCACCAGTATACGGTAGAATACTACCGTATACGAGGAACGTGCTCTTTGCGGGTAATTTTCGGTACGGTGTGGCGTCTTTTGAATCATGATTGGTGACAGGGAATGTTTTCTGGTGAGGGGAATTTCAAAAGACATTAGTCACGTCACTCACACCAAGAGGAACCACCTGTTGAAGTATGATCGCCGGATGGAGGTGTAAACATGGAAGCCTTCCATCACTGCTTTACCGAAGCCTCGTCCCTTTTTCCTTCTTTTCATGACGGCGTAGATGCTAAGCTAACCCTCCCAAATTAATCATCTTTTCCTTACTTACTAGTACAAAATCCACTCTTTCATGGAAAAAATTCTATTCATCTTTGAGCGAAATTGTTTCTTGTCCAAGGAACAAGATCCACTTGAGCAATCACTTCCGCTTTTTGCCATTCATAAGGTTTGCCCCTATTCTTAGTACACTATCAAAACAGTCCATCTGCACCTGGTGCATAGCCTTTATTTAGATTTTTTTAGTCAACTCTGGGGAAACATTTGCTCCGAAGGACGAATCCAATTGTGAGGCTTGGATAGATCAAGAAACTGCCAACACCCACCAGACTGCAACTCAATTGACAACTTGAAACTTTTACTCGAGTACTCTCCTTTCCCTTGCCAAATGGAGGAATGTGTGATAATATTTGTGATAAATCCGGTTCAATATGTTAGGCAATGCTCGGGCATATGCTACAAACTACCATAACGGTACAGTATCACTCTTGAGCGTGAAAAATTTATCCTTATTGAGGTATTCAAAAGTCCCACGGCATCCTACGCCAATGTCAACACCCATCCAAGCACCGTCTTGCCAAGCAACAACCTATCCGCCAACATCCACAGCACCCTACAACTACGTACCACCACCCCCATCCCACGACTATCAAAATCCTCCCCCATCCGAGTCTCCTCGCATCTAACCAACCCCCTCCTCTCATATCATAAGAACCCTACCAGCCAACCCCACAAATGGCCACAGCCCCAATCTTACGCCGAGCATTACTCTATGGTAACTTGACCCCCGTTGGCAACATGCTTGGCATTACAATACTGACTGATAATGATGCTTGTATGGGCCCGAATATAAAGTCCCCGGATCAAGTAAACGCATGGTTGAAAAGGCGAGAGGATTGAATGTTGATTGTGTCGTAGGTTGCACATTCCTTTGCTGTCCAGACCTCACAGGTTAAGCTTGATGTTTGCTTTTGATAACTTGTGCTTTTTTTTTACTTTACTTTCTTTTTTGCACTGGCTAGTTTTTTAGTTCTTGTGTCCCGTGCCCAGCTCTACAGGCTATACGAGTTTTGTATCACTGAGATCGTGAAGATCGTGATTCCTTCGAACCTTTTTTTTGCTCATCCCAATTATGATTGATCTAGCCCTTCAATCATATTAATCGCGTTCCTCGTGCTATCCCGCTCTATCCCTCCTATTAATTCCTTTTTTTCTTTTTTTCCCATCAACTGTGCCCTTTCCCATGACCTGGGAGTATAGTGGGTTCCTTATACCTGGTTTACTCCAATCCCTCAATTGCCTCAACCTCTCGGCCGATCTCGGCCATGCAGGAACGGAATCTTACTCCTCCGTTATCCGAAACATAAGCACAACGAGGACTAATCGGCCAATCAAACATTTTTTCTCTTTTCTTTTCCTTTTTTTTTTTTTGCACAAACAGACATACGACCTTGAAGATGCTGTTACGGCCGCCGAGAAGCCTACCGCTAGGCACATAATCAAGGACGCTCTAAATCTGCCGATGCAGGGAGGGGCGAGGGAGGTTAGTGTTAGGATCAACGCTGTTGAGACGGGGCTTGCATTAGAGGACTTGGGGGTTGTGGTATGTTATTTGAGTTTGACTGGAATTTAGGAAAGAGAGAGGGATTTCAGTAATTAATCATGAGAGGGGGGAGGAAATAGTTGCAAGGAAAGAATTTAGACACAATCGTTGTGCCGAAAGTGGAAAGTGCAGGAGATCTGTCAGTTCCCATTCCCGCGCATCCTTATGTCACCCACCCACCACCAACCTACTAACCAATTGTACTCGACAGAGAATTTGTATCAAATGTATTGGACCACTCAAACCACCTAAATAAATCCTCCATTAAAATTCTCGGTCTCTCACCCCCATGACCTTTCCTTCTTCCTCCAAATCCCAAGTACTAACTAACCCCTTCCAAAAAAAAAAGCCCTCCTAGAATCCGCCCGCTCAATAATCGACATCCGCCAAATAATCACTTCAACCCCCCGCCTCTCAGGCCTAATCTTTGCAGCAGAGGACTTTGCAAAAGACCTCTCCATAACCCGCACCCCCTCGCTAACCGAATTCCTCTTCGCCAGGCAGACAATCACGACAGCAGCACGGGCATTCAACCTCCCCTCGGCGATAGACCTAGTCTGCACGTCGTACCGGGACACCGCGGCGCTGGAGCGGGAATGTCTGGACGGGGTGGGAATGGGATTTAATGGGAAACAGGTTATTCATCCTTCGCAGGTGGACCTCGTGCAGAGGCTGTTCCTGCCTGGAGAGGAGCAGGTGCGCGGGGCTGTGAGGGTGTTGGTCGCGGAGAAGGTTGCGGAGGCGGAGGGGAAGGGGAGTTGGGGACTTGATGGACGGATGGTGGATAGGCCGGTGATTGAGGCTGCGAGGAGGGTTGTTGGGAAGATGGAGGTGGCGGGCATGGATATCCGTGCTGTCTGGGAGGCGGAGAAGCGGACGAGGCCGGAGTAGATTGTCGTTAGTGAGTGATGGCTTGTGATGAGTACTTGTAGATGTTGGCGAGTATCGCAGGGAAGGGTGAGATGTCAACTATATTTGTATCATGCCACAAACGTCGTGAAGGGGGGGGGAAACAATATCTGAATAAACTATCATACCCTTCACGCCTACATAACCTATTCTAAACCATGGAATCGGGGTTAACAAATGAACATGACACATCGATCATCTCCGAAGTAGGTACCCAGGCCCCATGAAAAATCCCTCAACTCTCGACAACACCTCCCTAAACCCCATTAAAACAATCAATACAAGTGCACAGCCCAAGTGTCTGGAACTTAGGATGCGAGGTGGAGGGTTGTTGGGGATTGTACTGGTAGAGTTTCGGAAAATAAGGTGTTGGAAGGAATGTGCGTGGGAAGAGACTTGGAAGGGATGGGGTGTTTGAGGGTGGTGGGTGTTTGGAACTTGAAGGCACTTGCGGAGGGGGGTTGAGTTGATTGGCATCGTTGGAAAACCCTAGTTTAGTGTCGGCTTCCTTCTCACTATTACGGAAGTATCATACTTGGTGCGCTAGTACATGGCTGGAAGCTTCCTTCTCATCATTACACAATGATTGTACGGCAATGGTGAGGTGTCCTCTTGGAAGAACACGGTGGTACTCTTGTGGAATGTATATAATACGCTTGAGTTCCCCTGCATTAGATATGCAACGAATATACATTGTCATTCCGCTGCTAATTACTTGTCGCATTTCAACAGGCATCAAATTAGTAGACCGAGTGATATTGTATGAACAGTATTAATAGGAGGTGAGTGATGAGATTCTCTCCGCATCTCTCCAATGAACAAACAAGTATCATTTTTTTGCTTTTATAGTTCTAGTACAGTACAGAAAATTCACAACAGCAATTTCAATATTCTCTATTACCTTTCTACTCGTGCCGAGGTTGTAGCTGGCAGCCACAACCCCCAGATGCTCGCAGGCTCACAAGCAGGGGCACTCTAAGGAGTGCCTGACAGCTCAACACAGCTTTGTGGCTTACCATAGTAACTTTGTGACTTGACATGACTTTTGGGCTCAATGCAACTCTATGGCCAAACATAAGATTCAAAGTTTAAGTATAGTATTCTATTTTACATCAAATTCTGCAACCTTGATTGTTACTTAATCCCCATCATTATCAACCTAGATATTTTCTTTTTATATACTTGAACTACATTCCTTGCTTTTACCTGTATCTTTATCTCATCAAGGAAAGGTTTACACTCTACTTGCTCAACCCTTTTTCTCATGTTTTGTGCCTTGCACAGCTGTTGTTCTGCCTTTTCAACCTCAGCATCCTCCCTCCTTTTCACCATTTGCAGCCAGGCACTTGTATTGACTTTATCCAGAAAGTCAAGATACTGATACATAGCCAGTTCTTGGTTTTCAGAAAGCTTGTGGTTCATTCCTGATCACTCTTATTGTAACTGATGGGCTTGTAAACAAGGTCAAAGTCATGTTACTCATATTTTATACATGCAAGCAATTACAGCAGTATTTGGATGCTGCTTATTACTTGTCTGAATGAAAGCTATGGCAGTCTGGATTTGTATCCCAACATCCTTATAAGGCTTGACCCACTGGCTTGGTAGAATAAAGGCTGGTGCTGATAGCATAATTCATTGTTGTGTGCATAGTATCATATGTTACCAAGAAGAGTCTATTCTGCTGCAAAGTTATGTTGATTTACAAGGTTGTGTTGAACCCCAAAGTCATGTCAAGCCACAAAGTTGTGTTGAGCCACAGAGCTCTGTTGAGCTGTCAGGCACTCTTTAGAGTGCCTCGTTGTGAGCCTGCGAACATCTGGGGGTTGTGGCTGCCAGCCACAACCTCGGCACAAGTAGCCTTTTTTCAGCGGTCCAGGAATCCAACTTCTAACTCATCCCCTTCATGATTTCCTGGCTAGTGCTATTTGCACATCCCACCGCAGAAACAAATCTTCTCCAAACCGACAAAAATCTAAACTCCTTTTGTGTCATAGCCTGTGACTTATGTCATATCATACTCGTTTCTCTCACGCACTCATAACTTATCCGCAATTCTTCGGTGCTGGTTTTATGCTGAAAAGCTCTGGGAGTCGGGAATAAACGGAAGGTATGCCTAAGCTCCATGTGAGCTAATTTATTCATATCTCAACTGAGAGCTCTTGGCTGTGAAGGGTTTCGAGATTGGAGGGGTTGACAAGCTTTGCCTGACATGATAATGATATCTACAAACCCCATGATACCGTACTCCCCATCGGGGTGCATCTAGTAAGTATCAAAATCAGACTAAGCTCAAACAAAGCACCCTTTTTTTTTCTCTTGATGTTGTTGGATATTCTTAGCTTTACCCTTTCAGCAAGCATACGGTAGTTATGAGATATCTGAGTGGCACTGCTCTCATGATAACTCTGCCGAAGGAGAACCAGGAAAGCTAAGGATCTTGAGTCTATGCCCCTTTTGTAAAGATACTTTACCTTAGCAGTGTTTTGCTCTGGCCTGAGTCATACGGTAATGTAAACCTTTGTTTACAGCTTTGACACAATGTTTGTCGTGCTCATCTACTGTTCTGTTCTAACTTCCTTTCTATTTATCATTGTTAATAATCGCCCTTTCATGTCCACCCGCTACACCAAATACCGCCTCCGGTGTTCCTGGAATATCGAGATCTCTATTCTTCCTCTTCAATCTCATATCTCCAACGACGAAACCATATCAGAGACCACTCAACTCTAATTTTGATTATTATTACTAGTAGTAGTGCGTGAGTAATCCTTCATCCTAGCTGTAAATAAGCAATTCAAACAATAAATTAATTATTAATCCATTAGCATCTCATCCCCAGTAGACCCACCTCCTTCCTTCCTTCCTTCCTTCCTTCAGTCCGCCCCAGAGCCGATTAACCCCATACATTCCTAGATCATCTCTCCCCCCTCTCAACACCGCGTCACTGTCGCCCAAAAACCTGAATTCAACAAAAGGCATTCTACCCACATCCTCCTTGCGAACCTCCCCACCCCATTCCCGACCAGAGCCGCCTACCTACGACAATCGGCAGCACGCCCCCAAATCAGCGCCCGAGTGAGCAGTTGTGATCCCAGTGACGCACGGTAACACGCGCGGTGGGTGGCTATCTTATTAGCTCAAAAACCATCTCCTCTTTTCGACAAAATAATTTAGTTCATTGGAAATCAAAAGCCTGTTACCATACATTGTATTTCGAAGCAGCATTCCGGGGCACGTCCATTGCTTGCGAAACGGTACCGGTTAATCTCTGCCTTGCGCTGAGTGCGTGCCTGACTTGACGAGAGTAGATGAGTAATCATAAAAAGGTCAACTTGTATTACAAATTGCAGTGATGAGTAGGTAGGGATTTTCTGCGGCGTTGGGATAGGGGACCAATGGAGGTGGTTGGAGATAACTAACTAGCTGTGGGAAGAATGTATGATAGGTGTGCGGGGGGGGGGGTTGCGGAAAAGTTGTTCGCAAATGGATTGGAGTCCCTCTGGGTTTTTCGCCCGGGTTGGGAGGGGGAGTTGGACATGCCTGCCGGGAGGTTGTTTGGGCGCCGGGTGATATTGTGATAGTAAGGTGTCTGTTGCTATTCAATGTTGTACTATCATACTTGTTGAAGTTTGTACTTCGAAGTAGTCAATCATTGTGTGTAGTCCCAGCACTCTTAAACTCCCCGAAATTGATAGGCTCAGAATTGCGATACGGTGCACGATAGTGTACTCAAACCTCCTCAAGAGCTTTTAAGAGTGTCAAAAAACGTATGTGACCTCACGCTGAGCAAGCTGACACTATTCTTTCCAACTTTTCACCGAAATCTAACTACTATCATACCAGAAGAGAACTCCACCATGGACCCACCCAGCTACCGGCATGTATGATACTACATAGGAAAAAAACCACCATGACGTCCTTGACGAAAACCTCCCCCGCAGCAAACCTCACCAACACCCGAAGAATTCAACAATTGAGTAAGTTATGGAGAACTGCATCACCAATACCACCTGCAGCCATCCATGTATCCACCAAGTCTTGAATATAACCCCCACACGTGCACCATAGAAAAGAAGAAGAAGAGAAAAAAAAGCATATTATCCCATCCCCCAAATCTACTCCTCCTCCAGATCCGGTATCCTTTCCAAAGAAAACATCAACCAATCAACCAACAACTACAAACATACTACACCCCCCAAGCACACATATATACAAAATCGAGTCCACGACAATGACCAAAAACTGGAAATCCACCGCCGCAGCCAAAAAAAAGCCGAAACCAACGCAAAGCTTCCGCAAGAATGGCTAATCCCCGAGCCACCGGCAGAACTCCGCGACGTGACGGAGTACGCCCGCCAATTCTCGAGTCCAGTTGAGATCGCAGTCACAGAGAGTACGGCGCATGAACTTGTGGGTAAACTTGCCTATGGGAAGTGCTCTTCTTTGGAGGTTGCGAGGGCGTTTTGTCATCGGGCGGCGGTTGCTCATCAGTTGGTAGGTTTCCCCTCATCATCAGGCATCTTTGTGAAATGTATGTGTTAACGGAATGTATGGAATTGACGAATTGTCTCATAGAGATATTCTTCGATAAAGCGTTCAAAAGAGGGCAAGAGTTGGATGGCTACTTCCATGAGCATAAGAAGGTTTCTGGAACACTTCATGGCTTGCCGGTCTCGCTGAAGGATAGTGTCGGGGTTGGGGGGGGGCAGACTACTATTGGGTATGGAGGCTGGCTAGGGAAGGAGGATACAGCCGAGGACGAGGCGCTGGTAGCAGAGATCTTGAGGGATGCTAGGGCGGTGTTTTATGTCAAGACTAGTGTTCCCAGTGGCTTGATGGCGGGATACTCCTCTTTCGGTTGAATCGCTGGTATAAAGTGGGGAGACGGTGAATAATATCGTGGGGTATACTTGAAATCCGAAGAATAGGCTTTTGTCTGCTGGTGGTTCTTCCGGAGGTGTGTAGCTGTTTTTGGTCTCTTTTTGGGATCATGCTACTAAGACAAGCACTTTTACAGGAGAAGGTGCATTGATTGCGCTTCAGGGGAGTCCAATGGGTGTTGGAACTGATATTGGTTTGTCACTCGAGATATATCCCCCAGTTAAATAGTCTCCTAACGATACTAGCTGGCTCAATACGCATTCCCGCTGGAGCAAACGGTATATTCGGCTTGAAGCCCTCCTGCGACAGACTTCCTTACAAAAACCTCGCCCAGAGCGTGAGTATCTCCAAAACAAAATTTACACACTTCCCCCTGCAGCTCATCCATGACCACAGATGGACGGCCAAGAAACAATCGGCGCGGTAATAGGTCCAATGACCAACTCAATCGCAGACGCCCGGCTCTTCATGCAAACAGTGCTAGAAGCAGAGCCCTGGAAAAACGATCCCGGAGTGAGCGAATTGAAGTGGAGACCCGCTGAAGAAGACGAGACGAGAGAGCAGGCAAAGAGCGGACTCTCATTCGCAGTCATGAAAAACGACGGAGAGGTCACTCCCCACCCGCCTATCCTCCAAGGACTAGATATCACCGTTGCAAAGCTTCGCGCACAGGGACACGAGGTATGATACTCCCTCCCTCCCTCCCTCCCTACAGCATCACCAAATCTCACTCCTACTAACCACAACCCCAGATAATCGAATGGAACCCCCCCTCCCACAAACTCGCAAACGACATGCTAGTAAGCCCCCCTACCTCCCCCTTTCCTAAACCTAATCTAACCCTCTCAGTGGGAAGCCCTCTCCGCCGACGCCGGCGCCGACATCCACCGCAACCACGCCCTCTCCGGCGAGCCTGTACTCCCACAAATCGCAGTCTCCTACGGCAGCGCGCTCGGCACCCTCTCTGAAAAGTCCATAACCTCCCTCTGGGAGCTGCACACTCGCAAGCTCAAATACCAAGAAGCCTACCAATCGTACTAGAACTCCACCGCCGCCCTGACGAAAACTGGCCGCCCCGTCGACGCACTCATATCGCCGTGGGCGCAGCGCTAGTTATGCGCCTGAGAAGTTCTGCTACCTCGGGTATGGAGGCTTTGTTAACTTTTTGGATTATACCGCTTCTGTCGTCCCGGTTGAGGACGTGAAGGTTGATAGGGGGGTTGATGGGAGCGTGGTGGGGTATGTGCCCGGGGAGGGCGTAGACGGGTTTGTTTATGAGAGTTGTGAGTCGTTTCCTTAGGCGTTGAGGGGGGGGTGAGGCGTGGAGGCGGGCTGACACTGTGTGTCTAGATGATCCGGAGGTTTATCATGGTGCGCCGGTTAGTATTCAGATTGTCGGGAGGAGGTTGCAGGAGGAGAAGGTGCATGTTATTTCTGAGGTTGTGGAGGCGGCGTTGAAGGCGTAGGGTGTTTGGCCTCTCTCTCTTTTATGAGCCTGGTTTGTCTCTACCTCGTGGACTTCAAGTTTTTATATCCTTCGCCAATATGCTTGCTCAGGACGTGATATCTCGGGGTGAATTCCCGAGTGATTATTTGTGACATTCACTGCTTGTCATTATTTAAAGCCCACTCACTCAATGCAAACTATAGCGCAGTATGCAATGGGCACTTCTCTAGCAGGCACTGATGATAAAACCCATATTACGCCCCCCCCCCCCCCAAAACTACGAATCCATCGCGTTCAACCCATCCATCCATAATAAAACCCCAAGAAGAAAACATCCATTCACTAACTTTCGATCTCCCACCGCTTTATTTCCCATCACACTAGAAGAAACTTTACAACGCCCAGTCCACCACAATAACACAAAATCTACCTTGAACGAAATACCTCAAATCACAGTACCCCATCTGCACATTTCAGGGAAAAAATGAAAAAAAAAAAAAAAGAGGAAACCGAGTGATCCCCAACCACACCTCCCATGCATGCGTGCATGCACAGGAACCTTCTCGCAACCCTTGGCACCGCCGCCCATCCAAATAAGGAAAAGCCTCCACACCCCATCCCATCATAAACACCACCGACCGACCGACTCTTCCAGATGCTTCTTTATCCCTCTGCGAAACCTGCGCTCGAGTCGGGAACTTACTGTGTTATTATAACTTGCGCCGGCGGGTAAATTACAAGTACAGTGGAGAAAGAAAGAGTGTGAGATGAGATGGCCCTAAGTTAAGTTTTTAACGGGAAAAAAGCCCTTTTATTATATATAACCCCGACAATGGTTCTTAAAAAATGAGAAGGGTTGCAGCGTTTACGATCGTTTTCTACTCTTGCTATTTCCCGAGGAGTGGAGGGGATAAGGGATACGGTACACACATACACGCAAACGCAGACGCAAACGGGGGAACACAAGTCTGGCAAGCAAGCAAGCAAGAAATAGTACCGGTACAGACGATCACGCCTACAATACGATAACGGGTTCACGAAAAATCGGGGGGAATTGATTTAGTGAGAAGGGGAGAGCAATTGACTACGGGAAAAAAAAAACAACGAATGCGAATTCCCTACGAAGAGGATAGAAGTAAAGGAAGGCAAAACCATCACTACAGACCAGTGATGGAATGGAACACGGATTTCCGGCGAAAACGGCCTCCGAGCGATGACCTGCTGGAGGAACAACCGTTATCGAAACGTCTGGAGAAGCTATCTCTTGTCAAAAAAGGTTTCCCCCCTCCTCACCTCTTATCCACCATCAGTCAATTAACATCCCCAAAAGTAGAGCTCCTTAACAAACCCCAACCCTTCCCCCCCTCAACTCCCACAAGCGGCAGCCCCCTCTCCCGAGTAGAAGCTGAAAGAATGGACGTCGATAACGTGGTCTTCATCGAAAACCTCGACGAAGAGATCGCCTCTTGCGACTCTGAAGATAACCCGGACTCCAAGAAACTCATCTTCCTGCCGGACATTGAGAAGCGGCTGACGCGCGTTCCGTACCTACTTGCTGAGAATGGTGCTCGTGGTGGTGGCAGTGGAGGAGGGAAGACGAGTACGGACGTGGTGCTTTATTCAGTACCCAGTTCGTTGAGTGTTTCGGAAGAGAGGGATAGTGTTCGACGGATTATTATTGAAGCGAGGAATAGGATTCGGAAGAGGCAGGCTGATGAAGTTGCGGCGGCGGCAGCTCAGACTGCGGGGATGTTGACGGGAGATGGGGAGGAGGGAGAGTATGAGTGGGATTCGATGGAGATGGGCGGGGATATAGGGGGAGGAGGGGGTTTTTATGAGGATCCAGATGCTATGGATATTGGTTAGCTATCCCATAACTTCATCGTTTAGCAGTGGGGGGGTGTATTTTGTTTGCTTCAAAAATGGTTTTTTCTGGCGTTTTAAAGTTTGTTGCTATTACTCCTGGCTTGCTGATGTTTGCTTTAACTTATGCAGGGTGTTAACTACGATACTTGTACTATCGAAATGGTGATAAATGACGAAAAAGAGATTTACAGCTGTAACAAAGTGAGATTTTCCCAGAAAAATCAATTATTTGTTTCCTCCCATCCAATTCCCCCCGCCCGCCACCCCTGCTCCGGTTTGGGAATTGCTGCCCATGATATATAATATGTCTTCCCCAAAGTAACGATGAAATGAGAGAAAAAACCAATGCCCACCCAAACAAAAGAGATCAAATAGTAGATAGTGAGACAAAATTGAGAAGAAATGGTAGGAGCTTATTGGAAATGAGGGTGTATGGGTGTATGCACTTGTCCGGTAACCAAAAGTAAAGGGAATAAAAGCAAGGAGGTCCAAAAAAGACAAAAAATAAGGATACAAAGAATGCAGTGAGTGAGCGTAATTGGAGAAACTGTTGGGTTTATAACTAAATGATCCTTCCTTCCCTCTCCCTTCATTCTCCCGTCCTCCAGCCGATATCGCGGGATTCCTAAGCCTAATGCAACCTTCGGTTGAGACATACCAATCGGCATTTTTGTTTAATGTGGGTACTGCTGCGGTGTGTATGCTGGGACCGCAGCAGGCGGAGGGGGAGCGGGCCCGCTACTGCTACCTTCACCAAAGTGATGTGCTGGATGCTGTGTTGGGTCGACTTTTGTAGCTCCGATTGGGGGCCCACCAGAGTAGATAGGAGGTTCAGGGTAGTTGGGGTTGTAAGCTATTAGACGTGTGAGAGTTAGAACCTTTCTTTCTTATCTACGATCCAACATCGAGCCAAGCTTTAGGTCTGTATGAGGAATGGTTTGTGTACCTGGAGGCGGCACGGCATGCATTCCATAAGTGCCATTTTCCTGAGAGTGCTGCTGGTGATAGAACGAGAAGTTCTCTTCGGGCTGTTGGAGGTGAGGTTCGAATTGTGCCCTTCGAGTCCGAGGTACCAACCACTACACATCCCCCACACAATTAATTAATCATCTTATCCCGCACTCAGATGAAAACCGTGACGAATAGGCAGGGGAGGAAGGAATGTACTCGGTGATAGCGAAGGGGGGGTTTTCCATTCTTCATCCGGCGGTCGGCATGATAGTACATTGCCATCATGAGTATGAAGAAGAAAGTCAAGATTCCAAAAAAGATTCCCCATTTGATCGCTCTCGCTTGCTAGAAACACCATTCGTCAGTCAGTAAATCACCTAAACCCATAGTCAAAATTAAATGAATGAAACTAGAAGCATCAAACTCACATCACTCCAATACCAACTCCTGTGAGGCCAATCATCGTCATCACGCTCATCAGTCCTCTTCACTAGCTCTACCCATCGCTTAAGAACAGCCATGTCTGATTTTGTAGGGGAACAAAAGAAATAAAGTTCAGAAACAAAAGGAAACAAACAAAGTAGGAGGTGTCGCGGGAGCAATTGTTGAAGCCCTAAACTGACCCCGGCAAACAAAACAGAGGAGGTAAGAAGAAAATAATAATAGTGAAAAATTGGAAGGAAATATCAAAGGAATGAATGAATGAATGAATGAATGAAAGGGAAAATAATGGGTCAAATGCAGGTTGGTGCCCCGAAACGAAAAGACGAAAGGGACTGTTTGAAAGGGTGTGCGGTTTACGATGGGTACGGGGGACGGACGGTTATCATTAGTTCCAGTGAGAAGGGGTATGGCTTTTCGCACTTGGCCTGGGCTTGGTCTGGATCTGGTGAATTACCGTATGTTGAAATCAGAAACTTGGTGTCAGACTTTGGTTATGATGCATTTATAGGGGGGTACCCCTGTCACTCATCCTGAATGAGTTCCAAGAAATTCTCAGATGTGAGAGAACTTTATGAGAAATGGTACAAAATAAGCCCTGTCTTGTACGAAAACATATCCCCTGGTATGATATATATTATACTTGTACAAGCAGCAAGGACGAAAACCCAAAACCTTCCCCTGCTAAGAAATGGCCAGAATCAAACAAGGGGAGGAAGGGAATTCTCTTACCACATCAAGTCAAATTTATCGGGGCTCAGACGGAGATACATTGACGTGTTGCTTGTCACGGAAAACCGGGGTCTTGGTGTTATGCTCAACTAACCGGTATTAGATCATACTCTACCGGAGCAGGGCACTCTCATACTCAAGACTCCCCAAAGTTCAAATGAACTGTTGCTATGCTGTACCTACCATATGTGCAAGTGGTGAGAAATCTTCTAGTCTATCGTAATCAAGTGCTTTGTAAAATCATATGTCTGTACAATGGTTTAATTGCACTGGTATGGTCTTATCCCTTAGTCTGTCGGGTGCTGCGCCCAAGAGATCTGGTTAAGAAAATAACGGGATCTGGAAAGTATCCTCCTTTAACTGGAAATAAATTACTAGAGTTTCAAACTGAGACCTTAATCCACCCATTTCTTGGCCGCTCTGACAGACTAAGGGATAGAGGACATGAACATACTGTATAAAGTACAGTACTGTATGGCAACGCTTAAGTCATTGCTGAGACCGTGTTCCCTGGGCATGGCATGATATTCTAGGCTTTAATGTAGATCATAGCTGTTATATGATACATGAGAAAAGTAAAGGAAAAAAAAGTCAGAAACTAAGTTACAGTACCGTATTCAACACGCTTTTAGAGTAGAAAGAACAAAAGAAGCACGATAAGATAGTGGTGCAGTATCCCCCGGTCTTGAAACTTATATTACAAGTAGCTTCCCGAAGAAAACCGAGATCCAAATTCAGCTGCTCTGTTCAACATCTCCTTCTTTTGAGCGTGACCAATTTTACGACCCCCGGCAATATCCTTCTCACGATCAAACGCGCGTGCACTTGGATCGTCCTCTTTCTCTCGAGGTCCCAATTTTTTATGCTCCTCATAAAGCGATTGAGAGCGATTTTTTTCCTAAAGCCCCAGTAAATAACGATTCAGTATCAGGCAGATATGTATCAGATTAAATCATTGCATAAAGGGGGTCTTACATTATATTCACGAATTCTCCGGGCCGTCTCTTCAGCCTCACCAGCACTGACACCATATTTCCCTTCTTTTTCCTGTGTTTGGGTTGCTGGTTTCTTAATACCCATCACCTCATCGTTTAATCGCTTGCGTTTCTCTTCGGGTGATTCTGTCCACAGCGTGTTATCCCCTCCTGGCTTCTGAGGTGCTTTGGATCCTTTGCCCGTCTGAAACTTTCGGTTTCGTAGCTTGGTTGGATCAACCTTTGCCGTCCAATCCTCCGACTTTGGTGGAACTAACATCCATTCGTCACGTTTCGCCTTTCCACCGTCGGAATTTTGAACTTTTGTTTCCGCAAACTGTGCCAGCCGTCTCTGCGCTGCTAATTCTGCTTCTTCCTGTATACCAGTTGGCGCCTTGTTAGCTAATGTCTTTGATGGGTAAAAGAAACGAGGTTTCCTCACAGCTGACGCAGAGCTCGGAGG
Source organism: Choiromyces venosus 120613-1 (assembly GCA_003788595.2). Lineage (NCBI taxonomy): Eukaryota > Fungi > Ascomycota > Pezizomycetes > Pezizales > Tuberaceae > Choiromyces > Choiromyces venosus. Next base: position 41,928 of record ML120550.1, on the reverse strand, counting down.
TAGGGCCGGCCCTATATCATCATCGCTACTACTATCGTCATCGTCGCCCTCGGGTCCAGCATTTGGTCGTTCATCGAGTGGAGCTGGGGGCGGCGCAGGGCCTACTGTCCGTCTCTTTTTGATGTCTAATTCACCTGGCATCGATGGTCCAACTTTTGGTGCTGCATTCTCCTCCTCTTCTTCTAGCTTTCTTTTCGCAAGGATATGAGCGGGAATTGATGGGCCGACCGTTCCGCCCATGGCTGCTGTTGAATGTGGTGATAGCTTGTCGTGTGTGGCAGTGAGAGCTTTGCGGCTCGTGCATCAGAAAAGTTCGGGAGTGCTGGACATACATAGAATTTAATTAGGGCTCAAATGTACGCAGGGGTGGGCACATTTTGGAACACATCTCATCTTCCATCGGGAAAGGATTTGACTTGTTGGTGGGAAAGTACCCGCAGCTTCACACTCGCATATCCTAAATACGCCACACATTACCTGCAGAAATCCAATATCAGGTCTTAGAGCAGTTCTGTGGTGTTTTCAGTTTCCCAAAGACCTTGTTTGGTTGTTATCCGCTCGCCTGTTAACCCCGGAAACGTTTGTTCCGAACGACAAAGGAACAATTTAAGCCTCCTTGAGGTGGAACGACGAATTCGAGATATGCGAATTGACCCGATTCCCAACTGATGAGCTCGATACCGAACGAAGGCTCGGTACCCGAGCCGAGCGAAAATAATAGAGGGGTCAACAGGCACGAGGCTGAGAATGCTGGAGAGATGCGGGACTTGAACGAGGGAGAACTTGAGGTGAACGGGGGTGCTCCAGACTCGATGACGAACGCAGCCACTTCGAGGGTTCTGGAGTATCTGCAGGAAGCTAGGGAAGAGGGGGATGGTAATGGCTTAGTTTTTAAAGGGTTTAAGCAAGCAAACAAAGCAGCAGATAATGAAGATCCGGATCTCACAAACTCAATAAACGGCGAGACCAGCCCTGCTGATTCTCTGTCTACACCCGATGATACTCCTTCAATACAAGTAGGTGCTGTCTCTTAGTACCGTTACCTATTGACTAATATTGAATGCTCATAGGGGTCAGTGGCGTCTTCACGGGGAAGTAGCGTTTTGGGATCTCGGTTTTCACCTGCTCCATCTCTACGGCCTTTCGATAGGCGATTTCAGTCGCGGTTACAGCCTGCCTCGCCCATAGGGTCACCACCCCCACGAGCTCTTTCGCCCTCCCTCCTTGGACCGCATTCAAGGTCATCCTCGACAGGAGATATCAGTTTTGGCGAGGCGGAAGAACGATCAGCACCCTGGGATGTTGTTCGGTGGACCAAGCTCAAAAAGATAAAAAATCAAGTGTTTTCTGAGGGAGGGAGGCGTAATTTTGGCACCCCTACATGTGTCATTGCCTCTGCTACAATTGCGTTGGGAACTTCCAAAGGCATCATTTTAGTTTTCGATTACAACCAGAGCCTTCAAGGAATAATAGGTCCTGGTACAAAAGGTATGCTCTAATATCTAGACCTAAGTTATCACCCTTCCTAATTATTATAGCTGTCGAGCATGGGGCAATATCAGCTCTGGCTGTTTCTGCCGATCATACTACCATTGCAGGAGGTCACGATTCGGGACACATCTTCACTTGGGAGTTGAACAAACCTAGCCAACCATTTCTCCATATACCCCCTCTACCATTAGATCAGGTTGAGAACCGAAAGACAGATGGTCACGTTGAAGGGGTTTCGGTAATTCATCTTGGGTTTCTTGGTACTAGACATACGGCATTGGTTTCTGGCGACGATAGAGGGATGGCATTCTCGCATTTGGCAACTAGAGGATTAGGAGCAGTTAGAAGGGTAGTAAAAACTACACGTATCCTAGGACGATATCCATTTGACACTAATCCGGCCCCCCGACCTCGCAAACCTAGTTCGGTGCTTGGGTTCTCAGTTCTTCCGTTAGGAAATTCCCAGCAAGCAACGGACACTATGGGACTTGTTGCCCTGTTAACTCCTAATCTCCTCGTTATAGTTTCAACTACTCCGATTGCACAAACGCAATATAAAGCTGCTAAACCCAAAGAAGTTGCAACTGACTCTGCATTGTCTGGATGTTTGGCCTGGTATCCTTTTATGAAGCCAAAGCAAGCGGCCAATGGATCAAAACCATGTTTGAATGCGAGATTAGTGTATGCTTGGTCGAACGTTTTGACTTTGTTAGAGCTTTCGGTTGTTGAGACCGAGGATAATGATCCTACTCGCCTACCCGTTTTGGACTTCCGGCCTAAGAGTCGTTTCCGATGTGATGAAGCAATTGTTGCTGTACAATGGATCAATAGACAGGTATTTTTCATGAATAAAAAAACATATTGGCCATTTTCTAATGAAGTTGTAGATAATTGGGGTTTTAACAGTTACTCAAAGACTAATAATTCTTGAGGATGCTGCACTGAGAGTGACCGAAACGTTCGATCTGATGCCGAAGCAGATTTTGCATCTTGATATGTTCTCGGGACAACTTCATTCTTTGATTGACCGCCTTGATGACGAAGGATCATCTCATCCACATGTGGCAGATGCATTTTACAGCAGCTTCAAATCTTACAAAGGAAGGATGTTTCTTTTGGTATGTGGTGTTAACTTTGCGCTTTTTATTATATTTTTTTTTTAAAATAGATAGGCTAATTTCGGGTAGTGTCAATACGAAGTATTGGTTGGTGCATTGTCTAACTGGGCTGATAGATTGCTGGCTATGATGGAAGTGGGAGACTTCATTGGAGCGATACATCTTGCTACGGCATATCACGTCGGGGAGGCCAACAAGTTGACCATTGGGCTTCCTGAAGATGCAAAATTACGTCATCCAATTGTAGAGGAAAGACTATTAGAAATGATGTCTGCGTCTCTCAGGTACGCCTTTGGAAAAAACCAAAAATCTACTCAAAAGGAAGTGTTGGAGCGTGAACAATTGCAAGATTTAGCAACAGCGTGCTTCGATGCATGTTTAAGCATGGATACGACGGACTTTCTATTCGACGAAGCTTTTGAGCACTTCGAACAAGGATCTGTTGAAGGCATTTTTCTTGAGACACTAGAACCACATATATTAGAAGGCAGGATTCGATCTGTGCCACCAACAGTTGTTAAAGCACTCATCACACACTACACCTCTCGCGAGTTCGATAGTCGACTGGAGGAGATAATCTGTCATATGGATACAAGAACACTGGATATTGACCAAGTAACGACTCTATGCAAGCAACATAATCTTTACGACGCGATGATCTACGTCTGGAACCGAGCGCTTGGCGATTATATCACTCCTATGATAGACTTACTTTCTCTTTTAACCCCCCTACTTCGGGAGCGAGTGAATGAGAACGAGAGTTCTATGCATGCTGTAAATGCCCTGAAGGTGTTCCCTTACCTCTCTTACACTCTCACAGGTCGTGTGTACCCTACCGGTGAAGATCTCTCAGAGCCAGAGGCGTCAAATGCAAAGGCTGCACTCTATTACTTCCTGTTTTTGGGAAGGACAATAACATGGCCTAAGCAGGGAGGCAAGCCGTTCTGTACAGATCCTGTGTCAAAATCAGAGCCTTCTTTTCCCTATCTCCGACTTATCCTCAAATTCGATGCACCTAGTTTTCTGAGTGCTTTGAACGAAGCATTTGAGGATCCGTTCTTGAACGGCGCAGTAGATTCTGCCGACATGACCTTCAGACAAGATTTTTCCGAAGAGCAAGCCTTTTGCCAATCGTCCATGAATCGGCAGTATGTTGTCAGTATACTTCTGGAGGTTATGGGCTCCGCGGACTTTCCACCTCAAGACACGATTTATCTGGACATGTTTATCGCAAGGAACATTCCAAAGTACCCTCAGTTTATACTGCTATCAGGGAGTGCTTTGCATCGCGTCGTTGTTGGGCTTTGTAATTGTCCCGGTGAAGATATCGCCGATGACTGCCAGTTAAGCGTTGAATATTTACTCACTGTTTATCGCCCTCCTGATATCGACGTTCTAGTCGAACTATTTACCAATGCCAAGTTCTTCCGAGTCCTCAAGTCGATATTCCGATCTGAGAAACAGTACGCTAGGCTTATAAAAACATACTTTGAAGACGAAGAGTCACAGGATGCTGTTTTTGATTGTATCTGGGATTATTTACGACCAGGTAGCAGTTTGAACGAAAGACAAACAAAAGAAGTTCGCCGTGTCATTGAGCAGAACGCACGACAACTTGTGGACATAGATTGTGCTCGAACGGCTACTATCATTAATATGTGCGCCCCCGATCTTCACAATGCCATGTTGGATTCCATAGCAGACCAGCCCCACGAGCAGTTTCAATATCTTCAGACGATCCTTGAACCCTCTGATACTAAGGAAGGAAATGATGCCAAGCGACCGGCGGTAACGAAAAATGTGTCTTTTGTGGAGCTTTATATCCGACTTATGTGTGAATTTGAGCCTGATCATGTTAATACCTATGTTGGCGGTCTTCAGTCTGGAGATCTTCGATTAGACAAGGTATTGCCGGCTATGGAAAGTAGTGGGGCTATGGATGCCGCCGTCATGTTAATGGCTCGTGAGGGGGAGATACGAAAAGCCATGGATAGGCTTATAACACACTTAGGGACTCTGGAAGTAGCCTTAAAAAGTTTACTCCTTGCAGGCGCAAACGCTCATAGCTCGCATTCAAGCAATGAAGCAATTGCTAAGAGCTTACGTTCGTTACAGAAGTATGCGCAAGTAGGTGTTTGGCTTTGCCAGGGCCAGATGAAAACCGGGAAACGATTACTCAAGAACGCCAAATCAAAACGCAGATCCAACAACGAACCACTTAACGAAGAGGAACTTCTTTGGTTGGATTTCGTGGATACCGTTGTGCGTATAGCGAGGAACTGCATATCCATCCAAGAGAAGCCACAAGCGAACGGTCACACACCTGTCGAGACAAACGGGACAGTAAGCGAAAAAGATGCGATAGAGATCGACAGCGAAAAAGTGGCCGTCTCCCTCCGAATGTTTGTCCAAACCGTATTCTCAGCGCTCCTCACCACAACATCATCCTCACAGAGAGTCTCATTCCTACACATCCTCCGAGCCTTCCTATCCCGTGCATCAAAAGCCTCCCCCTCTCTCGGAGACCTGCGTAACGTTCTCGGCGACGTTTTTGAAGCCTACATTTACGAAGAGCAAATCCTTGCCCTGGCGAACCGCCTCCTGGAAAAAGACTTATTCGTGCACGTCGACGAAGCCGCAACGCTCCACCAAAAGGGCTGGCGCCCAGCAAACCAAACCTGCGAAGCCTGCAACAAGAAACTCTGGGGCCCTGGCGCAGCCGGCGGTATATACAGTTTGTGGGAAAAAGCGAGACTAAAAAGCGCCCAGCGACTCGAAAGCATACGAGTAGAACGAAGACTAGCTTCGGAAGGACCCTTATCCGCCGTTGCGAGAGGAAAGAGCCGCGCGCGGGTGACAACTGACCCACAGGAGGAAATGGGGGAGGCTAGTGGTGCCGGTAATGCCGTGGATGAGGAAGCGGGGGAGTTGGTGCTTTTCCATTGCAGGCACATCTTCCATCGGAAGTGTTTGGATAACTTACTTGCCGAAAATGGAACTAGCGATGAATGGGCGTTTAAGTGTATTGTTTGCAGGCACAATGGGTATTGAGGGGGTTTTACTGGCTTTTTTTTTATTCGGCTTTTTCTTGGTTTCCTGCATTTTTTTTTTACTTTTTTCGTTTTTTGTGTGGTTGGGATATCATGGTAATTGTACTGATTATTTTTTTCATTCATCTCTTCTTAACCCTCCTAACTTAAGTCTTTTTTGGGGGGATGGATGAGGTGTGAGGTGGTGGTAAAGTTAGATAGCTGGGCTGTACTTTTTTCTTTTTTTTTCTTTTTCTCGTTTCTAGCCTTTGTAATGGCATAATGTGCTGTGGCGTGGCGTGTTGGCTGGTGTAATATAGGTTCACAATTTTTGTGGCGCGGGGTGGTTCTCAATACACTTAGAACTCACTTTGAAAAAAAAAAGGAAACCCTACAGTTTTCATACTCTGTGATCGATGTTTCCTTGATTGTCTAGGCAGGGATGGATGGCATTTCCAACCACCGGTCAATGATTGACTCACCGGGGTTTTCAATATTTTGGAGATTCATGCTGTGGTTGGTGAAAATACTGATATTTTACTGATGAGGATGGGTAACCCTTAGGGACACTTTCGTGGGGAGTATTACTCAAGTATTATAACTCACTACCGTACACATGGACTCAATGCATTTGTGTTCATTATGCACATCTTAAATCCTGGGCGTGACTGGTGTGCATATACCATATCAAGATCCAAACCTCCCTCGTCTCGTCTTATTGTGCACCTCCATTCCCCAGCCGTTTTTGCATTTTTGCCAGTACCAAAACCGCAATAACAAAAACTTTGCACCGGCAAAAAAAAAAAAGGCGGTTTGGAAGTTCGGGATTCGTTTTTGACATTGTGCACTTAGACACTTACTGACTGAATATAATAGTCTATTGGATTGGATTGTGAAGCAAGTAATGAACGAAGAAATACGCTCACAGTTTTTTTCTTTTTTTTCTTTTTTTTCTTTCTTTTTGTACGATCTTAAGCTATAAGTATTTGTTTTAGTCTGTTGATTAAGTTAGCTTCAAACTAGTCGCTGTCCCGTTTCTACAGGTACACTGGACTGGGTTAGAGTACAGACTGCAGTACTCATGCTGTACTGTACTAGAATTACTTATGTTTGATCTGCGTTGAAACAGCAAAAATAATTTTGGCCTTGTCCGGTCACTACCTTGTCGCATTTTTACCCATGATACCATCTCATAATTTAATGAAAATCCCCTTGAATCCACTCCATAGTCTAAGGGACCATCACTGTGCTATCATACCACCAACACGGAATCACCGATTACTCAAAGACACAAGGAGGCAGGAAATGATCCGCGCCTCTCCTACTTACCTAGTCTTCAACCGTTAGTTTTACGTGACCCCTCGCTTCCCAGTATTTATTTTCGCACATTGGATACTCCTAACACATACTGTGCCATGCTGGTAATCGTTGAACTAAATGAAGAGATACATCGGTCGTTTTTGAGGTCTCGTGCGGTGAATGGTGGTTCCATGAGCAATCACTCGTTGCTTGCCAATACTCCCTGTTGAAAACAGCAGTTTAACGGTAGTTGTTGTTGCGGGATGTGCCCGCACTTTGAGGATGTCGTGGTAAGCGTATGCACTGGAGGAAGGACGCGTACGCTTGGGATGTTTGTCTACCCCCTATTTATTTCGTTCTTGTTTTCTCTTTCCCCCTTTTCACCATCATGTTAACATCATTAGTACATCATCTCTTTACGTCTTTTCCTTGTTATCACTTTATCTCTATCAAGTCTAGTCTTCATCTTCTCTTAGTACAAACATTGTGTCTCCACCATAGCCAACTCCACTCCGCTGCGTGAAACCCTCACTATCAATCATTACCTCCGCATCTACATTTCCAACACTCCCCCCAGCAAACTATTAGAAACATCGATGATGCTGAGAAATACTCACTTGAGCTTGAAGGTACTTTAATGGTGCATGATTTTAATTTACCCGAGTTACTCTCCCCTCCTTCAACTCCGGTTCAGCAGTCCTGGAGAAAGCAAATATCTGTGATTCTCCCTAAAAAAAAAAAAACCTAACACTTGACCTAATCGTTTGGGAAATCCATCCCACATAAAAACCTTAGATTAAGCAGTCCCACCCAAAACTCTATATAAGGAGGACCTCCCACCACCGTTTCTACCTTTTTCTTCTTCCACCCAATCCCACCACCAGCCTACGCCTCCACCACAACACAACACAGGCTCCTCTACAAGTCCTTGGGCCGTTATCGGGATTTAAATCCCGGTAATGACCACATCGAGGCTGGAGGAAAGGCCTTCATCTACAGGTGCTATCATGCACGAGATGATTGGCTGCTTGTTGTTGATGCTATGTTTGGCGCAAGTGAGCGTGGGATGCAGCCACTATTTGTGCCTGCTATCATGCACTATTTTCTATTAGTGTTATGATGGTATGGCTTTGTGGAGAGAATAAAGGAAGGCGTATGGCGCACCTATCCATTTATTTGGGTACATGGAATCTGAGAGCTTTTTTATTTTTTTTATTCCAGTTATTCTGTTTGTGATTGTCAGTTCACGATTCTGATTTTTTTTATATATTATGATGGAAGCTCTGTTTGTTTACATCCTGATTTAGAACGCAATAATACGGGTGGCCTCATTAGATACTTCCGGCCGACAAGCGGTACCAGTGATGTTTCATGGCCATCGGTTCAGCTCTATAAATCTGTCTACACCCATTCAGGGAACTAAAGATGAGTGGAATGAATCGACAAGATTAGATGGCTTCCAGATCAGACGGCTTATCAGATCGCACAAAATAGTCTGTAGGGGATAGTACAATAAAAGATAAAAGAAAGAAAGTACTATTTCAACAGCATGGGTAAATTGAGCGACGAGTGATATTTTGTGATAGATGCCAATTGTTGACAACAGCTTTTGCCATTCATAAACCGTAAAAGAGTAACCTACACTCCTTACCGTTTTCGCACGGACTATTTGTACTCTGCACCCATGCCTGTCCAAGAACGGTAAAGTTTCCGTATTCTCAACCTAAGTTAGATCTCGCCACTAACTTACAGTAGTATTACAATTACAGTTGGATTGTATATCAACTTCAACACATATGCAACTCTTCGTGTGATACGATCATCCTTAGCAGTCTTTATCTTACAAGTCCGACAAATCCCAAAAAGTGACAGGATCGGGAACAGGTCCGAGGCATCACGTAGGACGAGAAGTACGCTAGATAGACACCGATACTCCCACAGTAACTTTTCCTTATCCAGGAAATTGTTACAAAACCACAGACCACAGAGACCTATTGAAGGAAGTTTGAAAAAAATGGTGTAACCACTTATATCAGCAAAGAACGAACTTCCGAGAGTGATATCCCATGAACCATCGTAAAATTGCAAATCCTATTTGCGGTCGGGAAGCCTGCCAAAGATGGGTTCAGATTAGGCACGCAAAGTGCTGTGCGGTATAGTGCCGCTAGTGTGCTGTGTAGTATCATCATCCCTGTGCTTGTCAGCAATACCTAAACCTACTGTACCAAATCATAACCAAACTCGGTCACATCAAGTGGGAAAAAAAACAAAAAGCTTGGCCACGGTTGCTTCAAAAAGTTTAAACTTTTGGGTTGAAATTTTTTTTTCCTTCCCACTTTTACGCTGGGGGTTTCTCCACAAGAGTCTAGGCTGCCCTACACAAGTAATTTAACCTCCACAAAAACTAACAAAAACCAGATCGTACCATAGCAACCTGACAAGTGTTGTACGGTATGTAGAGAAGATTTTGCTCCTGCTAACATATTGTAACACTTCTTCATTTGAGTGTCGATAAGCAAAAAGCTGATTTAACTAGCATACGGTTAAGTCAGCTTTTTGCTTATTGACACTCATTTTTCGATTGGTAGTTTGCAAAGAAGGAATTAGGTTGAAAATATTTTCTGCCGGTTAGCGGTGCTGTTTCTGTTATAATTACCTACTTGAGCACACTGGTACGTTGAGGCTCACTGAAAACCCTTCCTTATGGTAACTTATACCGGTAATTGAGTGCTCGTAGCTGGCAACCTGTGGTCAGGATAGGACTCTGAGGGGAAGAAAAAAAAAAGAAGTTCCGATAAGTGCTGACTAACCCCCGCTCTTGGCGAAATACGGGCACACACATTGGAGGGGAGGGGGATAAGGAAAAAAAAATTCACCAACAAAACGCACTTTTGTCTCCTCCCCTCCTTTTCTCACCCTCTGCTCTCTCCTTTTCATTTCACACATATTCACCCTCCTTTTAACATTTTATAGAAAAAACAATTAAAATGGAAGGAAAATACGAAGGCGCAATCGGTATTGATCTTGGTATGCAATTCCCTCTCTTTCTTCATATCTTTTGACATCTGAACTTGGACATGAGGAGTTCCTACGACTAACCATTGTTTTTTCGTCTTTTTATAGGTACCACTTACTCTTGTGTTGCCATTTACGAGGGTAACGGCGTTGAGATCAGTTAGTACCACTTTCCATTGAGTTTGCTGAACTTCGTCCTTGAATGAAATTCGCAGACGTAAAACTATTCTCTTTTGCTTGTGAGACTGACTACTCTGCCCCGCGATAGTTGCTAACGAGCAGGGTAATCGTGTTACTCCTTCTTTCGTTGCCTTCTCTGAGAAGGAGCGATTGATTGGTGACGCTGCAAAGAATCAGGCAGCCTTGAACCCCAGGAATACTGTCTTTGATGCTAAGTAGGTTTCCCATACCGTCTGACTTTCAGTTCCACCTCTATATTTGGAATTTCCTAGATTTATTTTTTACTAACCTTTCTTGTTTCGAAACACAGACGATTGATTGGGCGTCGTTTCGACGACCCAAGTGTGAAGAAGGACATTCAGTCATGGCCTTTCAAGGTTGTTGACCGTGAAGGAAACCCATACATCGAGGTTGAGTATCTTGGAGAGACGAAGCAATTCTCGCCTCAGGAAATTTCCTCCATGGTTTTGACCAAGGTACCTAAGAATATTAAGCCCTGATATGTGAGCGTATTTCTGATATTGCTTGGCTTTTTGTAGATGAAGGAGATTGCCGAGGCCAAGCTCGGAATGGCCGTAGAGAAGGCAGTTATCACTGTTCCAGCTTACTTCAATGACAACCAGCGTCAAGCTACCAAGGATGCTGGCGCCATTTCTGGTATGAACGTTCTCCGTATTATCAACGAGCCTACCGCCGCTGCTATTGCCTACGGTTTGGGCGCTGGAAAGTCTGATAAGGAGAGACACGTTCTCATTTTCGATCTTGGTGGTGGTACTTTCGATGTTTCCCTTCTTCATATCCAGGGTAAGTCCGTCTGGTAACAAATATTTTCATTTTCGTCGACTAAATTTTTTTCAGGTGGTGTCTTTACCGTCAAGGCAACTGCTGGTGACACTCATTTGGGTGGTCAGGACTTTGATACTGCTCTCTTGGATCACTTCAAGGCCGAGTTCAAGAGGAAAACCCAGCTTGACATCTCTGATGATCCTCGTGCTCTTCGTCGTCTTAGATCTGCTTGCGAGCGTGCCAAGCGTACTCTATCCTCTGTCACCCAGACCACTGTTGAGATCGATTCGCTCTCTGGCGGCCAGGACTTCAACACCTCTATCACTCGTGCCCGTTTCGAGGATATCAATGCTTCTCTGTTCAAGAGCACAATTGCCCCTGTCGAGCAGGTCCTTAAGGACTCTGGTCTCGCTAAGACTGCCGTCGATGAGGTCGTCTTGGTCGGAGGTTCTACCCGTATCCCTAAGATCCAGAAGATGTTGAGCGACCTCTTCAACGGCAAGAAGTTGGAGAAGGGTATCAACCCTGACGAGGCCGTCGCCTATGGTGCTGCCGTTCAGGCCGGTATCCTTTCTGGCAAGGCTACCTCTGAGGAGACAGCTGATTTGCTCTTGCTCGATGTTGTTCCTCTCTCTTTGGGTGTCGCTATGGAGGGTAACATCTTCGCTCCCGTTGTTCCTGTACGTATATGGTCTTTCGGTCCCACTTAATAATTTGCTAACTATTGTGCTATAGCGTGGACAAACTGTTCCAACCATCAAGAAGAGGACCTTCACCACCGTTGCCGACAACCAGACTACTGTCCAATTCCCCGTCTTCCAGGGTGAACGTGTTAACTGCGAGGACAATACCTCCCTTGGAGAGTTCACGCTCGCTCCAATTCCTCCAATGAAGGCTGGCGAGGCTGTTCTTGAGGTCATCTTTGAGGTCGATGTCAATGGTATCCTCAAGGTTACCGCCATTGAGAAGTCAACTGGTAGAAGTGCAAACATTACAATCTCTAACTCTGTCGGAAAGCTTTCTTCCACCGAGATTGAGAAGATGGTTCAGGATGCCGAGAAGTTCAAGTCTACTGATGATGCCTACTCCAAGAAGTTCGAAGCTAGACAACAACTTGAGTCTTACATCTCAAGAGTTGAGGAGATTGTTAGCGATCCTACAATGAGCTTGAAGTTGAAGAGAGGTGCTCGGGAAAAGATTGAGTCTTCTCTCAGTGATGCTATGGCCCAACTTGAAGTAGAAGATGCCGGTGCTGATGACTTGAAGAAGAAGGAACTTGCTCTCAAGAGGGTTGTCACAAAAGGTATGAATTGCTTACCCTTTTCATTACTATATAGAACTTCGCTAATTTGATAATTGTACAGCCATGTCAACTCGTTAAGCTTTTCTTCATCATTTTCTTGTCCCCTTTCCTTTGTCAAATTTTGTTATTTTGCTTCAGTCTCCAAAAGTTTACGGCAGCTTCCTTTTTTCCCATGGGGTTTTTATCTTTTGGCTACTGGGTGGATTTTGTTCACGGAAAATATGATGGTCATACTCGGATAATTGTGTCCTAACAAGTGCTATGGTATGGTAGTTAGGGGATCTGCACATAGAACAAAATTATGATTGCCTTTTTCTTCTTCATTTTTAAACAGTAGAATTAGTGAATTCAGCAGCCGAGTATATTTGATAACTCTTCATATCTCTTCATACATTACCGTACTAATAGTCTGTCATATTTATACGATACGATACACGCGCGAGCAGGGTCTTGGACATTGATAACTATCATACGGGTTAGCATCGGCGAATTCAAGAAACCCTAACCCAGTGGCATAAGGCTAGATCTTGGCAAAACACAAGAATTGAGGACAGAACGTGCAAGCCCCTAAACCTTCCACGTTTCTACTTTGACACTTCTACATACTCGGAAGCCTTTCCTTGCTCATTTCTTTCTTTCGTTCTTTTCCCCCTTCTCCAGCTATTCTTTTTCTTCTCTCTCCACTGTTAGACCAAAATGCCTATCCCCATACTTGGGGAGATCTACTACCACGGCGTCGAGTCAATACCATATCTATTACCAGCTCTTAAGGTCTTGCCATGGATTCTTATACTAGTCATCTTGAAGATATACTTCAACGGATACCGCAACAGAAATGAGCGTGTGATGCACGGGAAGGTCGCAATAATAACAGTAGGTTCATTCTTTCGACCGCCTTCAGTAAAGATTAAAAACTAAAGCTCGAGGTGCTAGGGCGGGACAACGGGAATAGGCGCTGCTGTGGTCAACGATCTTGCTGCTAGAGGGACGCACCTGATTCTTCTCTGCCGGAACGCGGCAGACGTTTTCACAGCTGATTACATCGAAGACCTTCGCGAACGTCACGGTAATCCCTTCATCTATGCGGAAGAATGCGACCTCTCGTCTTTGCACAGCATCCGTCTCTTTGCCACCAAGTTTATCGACAATACCCCCCCCCGAAGACTCGATCTGGTTGTTTGTTGCGCTGGAATAATGGCACCCCCGTACACCCCTCGGATGACAACAAAAGACGGAATAGAAGCGCACTGGGGATTGAACTTTCTGGCCAACTTCCAGCTGTTAAACATTCTTGCGCCGTGCTTGAGGGCTCAACCTCCGGACAGAGATGTCCGTATTTTACTTGCTACATGTTCCAGTTACATCGCCGGCGACCTTGATCTTAACGACCCGCAATTCTTCCGACGGGGATATCCTTTAAAAACACCCTGGAAATCCTACGGAGCTTCAAAAATGGCCTTGATGACTTTCTGCATTGAGTTTCAAAGGCGCCTAGATGCCTATATTCGACCAGATAAGCAACCGAACAATGCTCGTATATACAACATCGATCCAGGACTTGTACGCACCCCCGGCGCTAGACGATGGCTTACCATGGGCAGTCTCTGGGGATTGGCAGCTTATCTCGTGATGTGGCCGTTCTGGTGGTTGGTTTTGAAGGACCCGGAGCAAGGGGCTCAATCATTTTTGGCAGCAGCCATGAGCCCAGAGTGTGGGATGGGGGAAGGTGGAAAATTTCTCAGAGAGTGCCAGAACCAAAGGTAGGAGAAACGGCCCATTCTAAAGCTTAGCGTTGTGCTAAACTAACTTTCTGCAGGTACCGTGCAGAACAGCTCACTTCGCCTGAACTTGGAAAACAGCTGTGGGAAGTCGCCGAACTCACGATCAAGAACGCCGAAAAGGAAGGAGCCGTTAAGCGTGCCAAGGAGAAGGGCAAGAAAAAGGCTCAGGAAGATATGAAAGACGAGCCGAAGCCCGACGAACAAGATAAGGAACTAATGGAGAAGATTCGTCAGAGAAAGGAGGCTCTTCGGAAAATATTAGAAGAAGAGGAGTCAAAGGAGCATGAAGAAAGAGCCAAGGCGAAACTTCCCCCTTCATTTGTACCTCCTCCAGTGGATACACCCAGCAGGAATACCAGAAGCAGAACAGAAGAACTCCGTACTGAGGAAGTAAAAAAGGTATCTGAGGTGAAGATTGAGACGAAACAGGGGGTGCAAGATGCCCCTAGCAGGAACACTAGGAGAAGAACAAAGAAAGCTTAAGACTCAATGTCTTTGCATTGAATACGATAGAATCAGAGGGGTTGTTTGTTTTTGCATAGAATGGCGTACATGCAGCATAAAATGGGAATTGCTGGAGAGGGTTTTTCTATTTCAATTTCATTATTCTTTCCTTTTAATCATGTAATGCAGGTATGATAATGTACGAGACTTACTTGATGATAATCCGAATGGCTTGATTTATCATAGAATGATTACATAAATTATCAAAATTTAATCTTGTTCTACTGAGCTTGAACAGAAAGCACCCTTCAGGACATAATTTGAGGCTTTGGGTGAATATTAACTGGGTATCTGTACCGGTATCATAGTTTGTTCGTAATGGGACTTCCCTTGATTACATTCTAAGGATTAGAGGGAAAAAACTGTTCTTTGGAATGAAATGCTGAGGCTACCATAATTCGTACTATCGACAAATTCATACTGTAGATGTAGATCCTATTATAAGATTCTTGGGTATGACTGTCACGTGATTATGCAGGTCTAAGCGCATGACGAAGTTCCTGGGGCCTGAACCAGACCCGCTATCCACAGCTTTGGTACAGATCTCACAACAACTCATTTTCCTCCTTTCTGAAGCTCACAAAACCAAAGACAGACGATTTACACCTCCTAGTTCACTATTAATACGGCGTTTCTAACAGAAAGAGACGCCTATCACCTCAGTCCCTCATAAGTTTAACTAGTGGCTCCCTAAATACCTGCAGTTTCCTGACAGATTTCCCAATCTCCACTTCTACACCCCACTATTCACGATGAAGTGTCAGAAATGCCGGCAGACTATCAAGCTTCACGGATCGTTAGAAGACTTAAGCCCGGCTGCGTTCAATCTTTTAGTTGGTAAGCTCTTCACCCCATGCCCTTACCGCTCGCACCCTGACAAGTGCAGGCCCAGGCTCATAACTCAAACCCGAGATTAGGATCCTCCGCAAACGAACGTCCACACTCTGCAGACCAAACACCTACCCAGCAGCGACCAACATACCCCCAGGACCGACGAGATGTCTACGAGAAGGCGAGCCGAAACTCGCCAGCTCCATTATTCAAACGCACGGTTCAGCCGAGGCACCCACCGTCTCTGATGGCATCGCACTCCCGACAGAACTCTAAATCGATTTACCAGAACCCCGCAGACTCATACGTCATGTTATCGCAGTCGCAGGTTGTTCCGCCAACACAAGCTGCGGCTCGTAATGCGGGAAGCTCTTTGCAGGCCGAATACACTGTTGGGAATGAACATGATCAGAATGCCTTGTCGCAAGAGATGAGGACTTCTGCCGTTTTATTCGATATTTTATCTTCGAGGTCGGATATAGATCATCCGATATGCCAGGAGTGCTCAGAGATGTTGACTGAAGGGCTGGCCAAACGCTTCGCAAATGTCACGAGGGAACGTGACGCGTATGTAGATTATCTTAAGCGAGTCAATGCAGAGATTCCTACAGATGCGGAACGTGAAGCTGCTGCGAAGGAGTTAGAAGAGCTGAAGGCCCAGGCTGCAGCTGAATTACAAGAGCTACAGGACATGGAGCAGGAAAAGGCGGCTGTCGAAGCCGAAATCAGGGCCCTTGAAGAAGAGAAAAAAAAGCTGGATGAGGAGGAGCAAGAGTTCTGGAGAGAGAAGAACTCTTTTTCGCTCCGATTAGAGGCATTCCAGAATGAGAGGGATGGGGTCAATCTCCAATACGATCATGACTCCCGGCAGCTGGAGAAACTGCAAAGGACAAATGTGTATAATGATACATTTTGCATTGGCCACGATGGATACTTTGGCACAATAAATGGCTTGCGGTTGGGAAGACTCCCCAATCAGCCTGTAAGTAACCTTCCAAATAAGAACCACTTCATAACTTACACCAAAACAGGTAGAATGGACTGAAATCAACGCAGCCTGGGGCCAAACCCTCCTCCTCCTCGCCACCATTGCCGAAAAACTAAACTTCACCTTCGATTCCTACCGCCTAAAGCCCATGGGTTCCAGTTCCAAGATAGAAAAGCTCGACCTACCTGCCAATCCCGCCAACGAGCCCAAAGTCACAGTCCTAGAGCTCTTCTCATCCGGCGACCTCCCACTGGGGCGCATGTTTATGCACCGCAAATTCGACCAGGCGATGGTGGCATTCCTGGAATGCCTCCGCCAGCTCGGTGAGTTTGTCGAGCGAACTGATCCCGAGGTGAAGCTGCCGTACAAGATTGTTAAGGACAAGATTGGGGATAGTTGCATTCGTCTTGCGTTTAATCAGGATGAGGCCTGGACTCGAGCGTGTAAGTACACCCTTACTTGCGTTAAGTTTTTGTTGGCGCATACTAGGTTTGTTGCCCCCTCCCACCACTCCTTTAGTCACTGTTGAAGCTTTTTTTTTTGTTTTGGTTGAAGTTGTTTGATTGTGGACTGAGCTGACAAATGTTTGTGTAGCAATGCGAAGAGATTAACGGATAGGTCTTGAGTAATACAGTGGAGTGTAATTGGTTATAAACTTCTGAATAGAATTTTTTTTTCCTTTTTTTTTCTTTCCTTTTTTCCTTATTATTTTTGTTTGGTGGGGTTCTTGGGGTTAAGTTAGGCTGGGTTGGTTCTGGGATTGGGACTGGGACTGGAGGAGTGTATTCTTGTCATTATAATCTACTCTTTTTCGAAAAAAAAACTTGAGGTTGCTATGTACTGATTACCTCCCATGCGGTTTCGTTATCGAATGTGGATGCGCGGTGGGGTATAATATATTGGTATGTCGTACGCTTACAATTGGTAAACTTTCTTTTTTTTTCTTCTTTTTTCTTTGCAAGTTTGGAGGATGTCCTGTGCTTTGGTCGTTGAGACTGTCTAGTACTTAGGACTCTAGGAGTGTGATATGAGCGACGAAGATTCCTCCTTTGTTTCAACCCTCCACAAAGAAACCTACTCCCTCGAGGACGGATGTGGGTATCGTAGGTTAAAGTGATGACTTATAATTGCCCTTTAGTCTGGTTATGTTTTTCATCTCCCGAGTTATGTGTAGAAGTCTACAACTGGTGTTGAGTTGTAGAACTGTAATTATGGTCCTATTCTTTTGAATTTATAACCTGATTCTGCGGTTTGCTGGGATGTTTTACAGCAGTCTCCTTATTGGTGATCAATGTATTTTTGGGCTGATAGTAGGATCGTGGGGTGTTGTAGAGGTAGGTGGGTGGGTAGGTTGGTGGAAATGAGTGCGGTGCTGGCTGTGAATGTGTGGTTTGAGATTAGGAGTCTGGATGCGCACGAGTGACTGGGTGTGATTTGTTTTACGCTTTTTTTTTTGTGCTGACGGAATTGCTCTATGGGTGATATTATTTTATAGTACATTTGCTACACTTCCGTGATTAGCTTTATAACGATTTAGATATAATCCTTTGAAAACATCAATCGTATTATATTACATTATACGAGCATCTGCATTTTTAATGATATACGCCCCGCCATTTAGTTATCATACAAAACCTTCGTCCAATCAAACTCCTCCCACCCCTTCCTGAACCCCTCAACCCTCGCATCCCTCCCGCGCACCCACCTCCCCTGCCGCTTAATAACATCGGGCGGACACTCCAACATCCCACCCACCAACTCCCTAACAAACAAATCGCCCTTGGGCCAGCGATTCGCATCCTCAATGATGTGGCCCATCCCGCCATCGATCTCAAACCAGACGTGAAAGTACGGCATTTCCTTTATCAGCGAGCGCCTGAACGCCATCTTGCCCAGCCCGCCGGAGCGCGCTTTGGACAGCGTGTCGATTATCTTCTTGTGCTGCGACCATTCCTCGTCTGCCGCGAGGATGGCCTCCTTGAAGTAGGCGGGCGCCGTGTCGCCGAGCTCGTGCGGGAGCGGGATGGCGGTTATGGCGGCGTGGCGCTTGCGTTCGGGCGCTGCGGCGTTCTCGTAGAAGAGGACGGATTGGTTTTTGGAGGTGTAGTGGCGGGTTAGGGATTTCATGAAGTTCTAGGGTTGGTGTAGTGTTAGTCTTCTATATGCGTAATAAGGAAAGAGGGAGGGGGGGATTTACTCTGACTTCCTCCCATTCGTCGTCATCACATTCCATCATGTTTACCCTGTGCTGGATTGGAACGATGACTGCCCCACCCGGTGTCAATTCTGGTTCTGTCGGGAGGGTTAGGAAGACTCTTGTTGCGAGGGAGACTACCGGCGCGATGGGAGGTTTGTCTTCGTGTTGGCAGAGGGGACAACTGTCGAGGACTTTCTGCATCCTCTTAAATTCGCCGATGGCCATGTTTTTCAGGTCTACTTCGTTCCTTTGTACTCGCTTTGCGAGGCGGTCGGCGTTCTCGTCGAGGTAGTCGAGGTTGTCCTGTAGATATTAGTATACGTGTGATGGGGGATGGAGAAGTAGGGAATTTACATCGAATTTGGCATCTCGTGAGATTCTTTCTGCTAGGAGCATGCCTTCACCGCCGCGGACTTGGCCTCTAGTTCGCTTTTCTTCCCGGACCATGTCGTCTAGGCTCATGTCGTCCTTTTCTATAAGCTTACCTTTCTTTCCCTCTACTACTTCCCTGCCGACTCGTCCCTCTAAGCCAGCCAGCATTCTTGAATCCATGGCGGAGAGGACGACGACTTCTGGCTCCTTCTTGTTCGCTGCTATAGCTGCTGCCATGGCTTCGTTGTACTCCTTCTCCATCACTGCTGCCTTTGGATCGCCTCTTAGCTGTGCTTTCATAAGAGCAGCTTGCATTCTGTTTAACGCGGTCTGATTTAAGACAGCCGTAGTCTTTGTATTGGGGACAGTCTCAATAACTTTCCCTTGCGGCAACTCAGATCCATATCTTTCTCTCTCTCTCTCCTGCCTAGCATCCTCTTCAGCCTCCGCCTTCTTCATCCTCTGTCGATAAAGCTCCCCGGTCGGCTTCTCCTTCACATCCTTCCTATCCTTCCCATACGTCGCTCTCCTCTCCAACTCAATCTCTTCTTCCCGCGCCTCGTCAAACTCCTTCAGGTCACCATACCTCTCCAACGCAACACTCTCAACAGACCTCCCCTCCTCCTTGGCAAACTCATAACACCTCTTCAACTTCGTCATCCGCCACTTCGAACCCGCGTCGCTAAAGGTGTAGGTTACCTCCTCCTCCATCGCATCAGCATACTCATCCAATGACTTTCCCTCCTTCAACTGCGTATTCAACTCATTCTTGTGAATTATCGGCCGATAGTCCGGCTTAGCCACCGGTTGCGGCGCAACTTTTCCAGCTCCTTTTTGCGTGTAGTCGATGAAGTCCGCATCGGGCTCTTGCATCCAGGAATCGCGCGTGAGCGTAGGTTTTGAAACGGTCTCGGGGAGTTTCGAGGAGTTGGGGATTTCCGGCTCTAGTGGGGCTGTGGATTCCTTCTCCTTCCCCTTCCTCCTCTCAGTGGTGGAGGAAGCGGAGGGGGGAGAATCGGCTTTTCGAGATTTACGATGACGACGATCCCGGTCTTCGTCTTCATGGCGTGAACGTTTTCTTCTGTGGCTGTGGTGGTGACGGTCGGAGGAATCGCGCTCTCGTCTGCTGCTGCGGTGGCGGTCTGGGTCTCGGTCTTTGGATTTCGATCTTGACCTGGACCTTTCGCGGTGGTAGCGGTGGTGGCGGTGGTGGGATTTGTGGTTGTCGTCGGAACGGTGCTCGGAGTGGTGGTAGTGATGGTGTCGGTGGGAACGCTCACGGTCGTTTCGCTCCGGGTCGCGGTCTCGGGACTTTTCTCGCTTTCGGCCTCTTCGGCTCTCGCGGTCGTGTGTGCCAGAGGCTTCTTTTGAGCCTTGGGTGTCCATCGCGGGGAAGATTTGGGAATCGGGTTGGGATTGCTGAGAGATCTTGAGCTTTGGTGGTGAGGACCTGAGATCGAAGGTGTTGGCCGGGTTGCTGTTGTGGAACTGGAAGGCTTGGCAACGTCACACTGTCTGACTGAACCTTGGGATATGGTAGCTTTGACCTTCTCGTCCTGTTTGGTTTCTCTGATGTTCCGAATTGGAATTACTATACTATACCAGTAGACCAAGGATTCAAATTTGTGGATATCATGGCTCCCCATTGAGTTTACCCGCTAGTTCTGATTTTCGCTATGTTTCTCAAGTTTTAGGGGTAAATAGCACTGTGCCAAAACTATCGTAATCCAGTAATTGGACTACGAGTACCGTACTAAAATACTCGATTTTCACCAAAAAAAAAACGACTCTTAAGTGGTAGACTAGTTGTGAGTCTGACAGTTTTATCAATAAACATCTAGCTCTCCAATACTTGGCCTCTCTCTGTTTAAGTAGATTCCTGGGTTAGTCTTGTAATATTAGAAACCCCTCTTACATCGAGCCCTCCGTTCATAGATATCTCCAAAATACTTCCTGTAGGACTCAGTCCTTTATGGAGTCAAAGATAACTTCTATACCACCATCACGGTGTAGCACTCGTGCCTAAAAAACTTAACTGTGTAGCGACCAAAAGCCGTCTCTTAAAAAGAGATTTATGTCGCAGAGTAGAGCAATTTCTCAAATTAAATCTTCTCAAAACAATTAACGTGCATGGGGGGGACGAGTGTGGAGGAGGAGCGAGCGCCCCATACAAAATTCAAGAAATTGTGGCGAATTTCTATGGGACATTCGCTCCTCCACACTCGCCCCCTCCATGCACGTTAAATTATGGTATTGTAAGAAATAGACTTGCACTAGTAGACGTGTTCCAGACGGAGATGCCGTATATGATAGTACAACTACCATTTTATCATTAGCCAAGGTGAAATGTGACGTCAGGCACTCGCCATAGCGAACAAATGAGGCGATATCCAGGGTGTCCCAACTCTATATAAACAGCACGCCCACTACCTTTGCAATGGCAGGCAATTGCACGAAAAGTCCAAGATTCCAGATAATTGTGATCAATATCCAGAATGGCACACTGCGGGACAAGCAACGCTGCTGGAGAACCCGTGTCTACAAGTCAATCGATTTTGGAAGGAGCTGCTAAAGCGACACAAGTTGGTTTATTCCTTCTCCGCTTGTCCCTCTACATCCCACTCTTGAACTTAGTAAACTTACGGTGACCAGAATTTCGATCCAGTAAACAACATCTGTGCCTGGCTCAATGCCTTCCACGTATACGCCGACGATCCAACGCGCATAGTCGAAGCACAGCACTACTGCGCCCATATCACCGAAGGTTCCCACTCTCCTCTTCTCCCACTTTCTTTCTTTAAACATAACTGATAACCCCCAGACATCCGCCAATGCATAATCTATGACTCCCCAGAGAAAAACGCCCGCCTGATCGGCATAGAATACATGATAACCCCGCGCATCTACGAAACGCTCCCAGCAGAGGAACGCAAGCTCTGGCACTCCCACGTCTTTGAAGTAAAAGGCGGGGTTCTCATCATGCCGAAGCCACCGCTCGCTCCAGAAGTGGTATGGGAGAAGGCTGAGACCGCGGAAATGGAAGAATTGGTGAAGGTTTATGGGAAGACGTACCACCTTTGGCAGGTGGATCGTGGGGACAAGGTGCCGTTGGGAGCGCCTATGCTTATGGGCAGCTTCTTGAAGGAGACGGAGCGGGTTCAGAGCGCGGTTAATGATAGGAATCAGAGGTTTGGAGTTGAGAGTGGGAGGAAGGTAGAGATTAGGAAGCATATTGAGGAGCCGGTGATTCACCCGGGTAGGTTTTCCTCGGGGCGGGAACTGCATTTGGAGAGGAGGATGGCTGACTGGGAGTAGATTCGGATCGATGGGATCATAGTAAGCATCCTTAGGTGATTTGGTAATGTTGGCTACCCGAGTGGTCTGAAATTGTTCAAAATGAGAGAGCGCCAGTCTTTTTTCTTCGAGTTCGGTTGGCTGGAATTGATTGATTAATATGAGGTGGTAAGTTTTGATTTATTCTAGGTGTTCGACAGCTTCTGGAGAAGCAGGTGTATCTTCACTCTTCAAATTGTAACCCCTTAGGAAGAAAGTCAATTAAAGAGAGCATATTTACAAGGACTGATGGAACAAGCGGTTTCAAGAAAAAAACATTGGCATTGAAATTTAGGCGGGCAAAGCATAGTATAGTATTAAAGACCAAAGACTAAAGACTAAACAACAACACATCCAGAGTCATCTTTCAAAATTTAATAGCAACCTAGTAGTAGCCTTTCAAACCTGATATCATCACTAAATCTCATTCACTCACTCCCACAAAGTATTGCCCATTTGACTAGCTACAGGAGACTCCAAGCCCTTATTAATATGCAGCCTTTAAGGTATGTTGGCTTACGGGCCGCAAGACTACCTGAACGCAATTCTGTAGGGGGTCACTGCACTGCTGGGACACTAATTCGAGGCAGTTTTCTAGAGACCACGATAGGGTTAGGGTTTGTGATATGAGATGTGAGAGCAATGTCTAGGTTGAAAAATTGGTATTGCAACGCGTGTGTTTAGCAAGTAATTTTGGTAGAACCTTTGTATTTACAGTCAATGGTGAAAGGCCCATCTAGTGCCCCATTTCCCTCCTTTTGCCTTCCTTTCCCCTTCCTACCGGCGCGCTTTTAACCCTCCAATCCCCGAAGCAATAGTGCTGCCACCCGCCGCTTCTACTGCTGGCGGTACATCATTGATAATCAACTCCTTGATTCTCAATACACTATACCGGTGCTTACTCTTCACCGTCTTCGTTTTCCGAGTCCTCCTCTTCTTTTTCTTTTTCTCCCTCAATGGCTCCGCCGTCCCCTCCAGAAATGTAGCCCGACACTCAAAAAGTCGCTCATCGATATACGGATTCCCCTTCATTGTGTAGTCCCTTGACCCCAACGTGGTCGCATGCGTTAACCGTAGCGTATCACCGACCTTGGCGTCTTTGAGAAGGAATGGGAGTTCTATCTTATCTCCCGGCGTAACGAGGAAGGAGAAACCCTGGATCTTGACAGTGATGTATTTTGACGGCTGGGCTTTGAGCGCTGTCAAGAGAGCGAGAGACTCATGTACGGTGGGTGTCGCATTGGATTGTGTAGTGGAGAGGGTTTCGGGAGGAGGTGAAATTGGAGTAGATGTTTCGGCGAGTGTTGAAGAAATGCGCAAGTGGGGTGTGGTAGCAATTGCCCGGGAGAGGATCGGGAGGGTGAATAGAGGGGTCGTACTGGGGGCAGTTTTGAGGAATGAGGTATTGATGACTTGAGGTCGTAGGACCGAGCGCTGAACTGTTCGCAGCAGCAACATTGTGTATTTTTCCTCTCTGTTGTGCCTCTCGGACTCTCCCGTGTTGATATTGAGGTGGTTTCCGGAATTTGAAGAAAAACGGGGCGGCAGTCGAATGTTACCTGCCAGGATCCCACCATCAGAGAGTAGGTTACCCGGCTCAAGGGGGGGTGAATAACAAAAAAAAAAACAGGCGAGTCACTTACCATAAGCCTTAGCGAATATTCAACATTTGCGAAAATGAGTAAACGAAAGGTCTCCAAGGACATTGAAGCCGAAGATGTGGAAATGGGTGATGGGGGAGAAGAGAATATTAACTCCGATTCAAGCTCCGACTCAGAGGTCAGTTCAATTCTACTCGAAAAGTGAAGTCTGCAACCTATTCTGATAAGAGAGTGAGGCTAGGAAATGGACATTGTAAATGTCGATTTCGAGATGTTTGATCCACAGCCTGACCATGACTTCCACGGCCTAAAGACACTTCTTCGGCAACTTTTTGACACTGATAATACCCTCTTCGACTTATCTGCATTAACAGACTTGATTCTTTCGCAGCCGCTATTGGGAACTACTGTCAAAGTGGATGGAAACGAAACTGACCCCTATGCATTTCTTACCGTCATAAATCTACAGGAACACAAGGTATTTAGATCTTTCCATTCATTTCAACATTCAGCCCCCCCTGACAAATACCTCTAGGATAAACCGGTAGTTCAAGAGCTCACCAAATACATCCTCGCAAGATCACAATCGTCTCCCAATCTCAACAAGAAACTCAAAGAGCTCCTCTCTAGTTCTGCTTCTTCGCACACGGGTTTAATACTTACCGAGCGACTGATCAATGTCCCTACTGAGATCGTACCACCAATGTACAAGATGTTGTTAGAAGAAATCAGTTGGGCAATTGAAGAGGTTAGACTGCTTTCTTCCTACTCCCACTACTCACCCTTGCGATGCTGACTTTACGTCCCAGAACGAACCGTATAATTTTAGTAACTTTCTAATCCTGTCAAAAACTTATACCGAAATCCCCTCCAAAATAGACGCTCTAGAATCTCGTCCGCAGAAGAAAGGCAAGAAGGCATCCTCAAAATCCAAAAATGAGCTCTTTTATTTCCATCCCGAAGACGAGACGATCCAACGCAGTGGCGAACATGCTAGTTACAAATATGTAAAAGAAGGGGATGCCGGAGCAGCAGATTCAAAGAGGGCGTTTTCGGATTTCGGAATCATGCCACAGGTGAGTTGTTGGCCAAAAATACCGTAGAGGGAATGAAGGTACTGACCGTTTTTAGGGACATATGATATTGGTCGGCAAAGACGAATTGCCAAAGATTGTGGAAGATTTAGAGAAGCTTTTCAGTCCTGGCACCTGAGCGCGGGGCAAGGTGTATAATATTAGAGGTGACATAGCTATTCAGTTATTTTCTTCATGGAATTTATAGCTCACTCTAGACTCAAGTACTGTACACTAGCAATATCAAAAAGTCTTACAATCTGGTTTTTCTCAATACTGTAGATAGTTGGCAGATAAATTAAACTGGCTAAAAAAGAAGATTTAACCATGCTAAATAAATGTAAAAAGCTCTGTTCTCAGTACCCAATGTGCTTCGAAGTCGAAAGCCTATCCTACCTTGACTCTTATCAAACCTAGAATTAATCCGGAGTACACTTTAAACGGCCATAAATCTAACATAACCAACTATCTACGAGTAAATCTGCAACATCTGTCTAAGGCGTCTACCCAACCATAGCATGCTAGATTCTAGGAATCCCCGAAAACTATTCCATACACCGTCATTAACTCAAAGGTCCGGTGCATCAGTCTTCAACGGCGGACTAGACTCAATATCCTGCCACCGGTTCAGATAGCTACCGTGAACAAATGAGTTGAACTTACACGTGTCTCGGATTTTAGGATCAGGAATTCTGTATGTGCAGTATGTGGAATTGGCCGACAATGTATGTGCAAATGCCTTCAATTCGGTTTGTTTACTTGTTTCAAAGTAGAGATTAGAAAATACAGGGTCTACGAGATGTTAGCCAGGGGCTCTACGGCCCTAAGAGCCCCGATCGATTTCCCACATCACGATGTTAAATATTGCGCGCCCAGAGCTCGGATAATATAATCGTCAACCTTGGAGGATGAATCAAGTCCGTATATGAGTTTAATTGCAATGAACAAACAGAAAGTTTTGCATTAACTTTGACGTAAACTTACTCTTCATTTACCTTAGCTCAGTAAAAAATATTTGCATGCGGCACCCTCTGCTGATCACGCATGGTCATTCGCGAAAACAGGGATTTGAGCACGAAGTTCAATGAGCGTTCAAGATAGCAGGGCGGGGCGCGGTTTGATGGCTTACACTGAACTTACCAGAAGCCTTGGATTGTCTTAGCGATGAAAAGCGTGAATTGCGCACAAAAGACTTGGAGAGGGAACATTGGTGGGCTACGGGAGGGGTGATAGATGAGCATTCGGGTATGCAGACCGGGGAATGAAGAGAAGGCTTTGGAACAGCAAAACTTGGCCAGGTTGTGCTAGACTTGTAGTTGCGTTGCGAATGAGCCTCTTGCACAACACATGGGCTCTATAGTGTGGTGTTGATGTTTGATTTCCTGCTGTTGTGCCGTGCAACCTGCGGCCACCTCAGTTGTTGGCAGTATGAGAGCGATTTATATCAGTGGAAGAGAGCTGTTGTAGGCAGTGACCATGCCGCCGTTCGGGAGTCAAAATGTAATTTACCAGGGCAAATTTTGCATACTATGGTAGATTTTGCCTTACCATCACCAGCATTTACAAATACCAGGGCAACAGTAATTGTTTGTACGATACAGGCTGTATTTCTAGTAGTGTGAGTGTAAATTTATCTTGAGCGCCTTTCAAGGCTAAGAGGTTCCATCTAACAAGTTCATCAGAACAATCAAAATCAGATGCTTAATATTGCCAATGGATTATCGTATGGTGTCAAGGTACCGGTATGTCATATCACTTTTGGTTTGCTGGGAATCCCTCTAGTAATCATTGTTGTTGTTGCACTGCCGCCCCTTAGGCTGCAGTGCTTTACTCGAGTACACATGCTACCGTATGCCCTCCATTGATGACCCGTAGAGTTAATTTGTTGTATTGGTACTGAGACGGATGTCCTCCACTGCTAGAGGAGTGGATGAAAAACCAAGGCGTTTTCCGAATTTCTTATCTTCCGCAGCCATTAACTGGCTAGATTTTATCGAAATATAGTAAATGTAAAGGACCAGGTCAAGCGGCTGAGTTGCATAGGATTAATGGTAAAGCGCGAGGATCAGCAATATTCATAGCTGAACCGTAGTACCGTAAAAACTCTTGCGATTCGCCATCTCCGCAAGGCCTCTGATCTCCGGATTCAGAAACGGATGCTCCCAAGAAGGATTAGTACTTTCCTCTCACAGTATAGCATGAGTCATTTAGACGTGTTGGATCTCATTAACTGATTTTCGTAATTCTGTTAACTTGCCAAACTAAACCTATTGTGGGCAAATGCTGCGATCTGAGGCCTGGTGGAGATGGCGAATCGCAAGAATTTTTACGGTATCGGAGGAGAGATGCTCGCACAGTTCCACCGCCGGGGGTTTCGCTTATCGGGTTCCTTTGGAGAGGGATTTGCTGATCATAGGGTGTTCCAGACACTAAACGAAGCACTACAGTAGCTGATGGAATGTTTAACTGCAAATCAACTTTTGCAGCTAAGACAAAATCATTTCGAAAATACTCGAGTAATATACTGGGCATAAGCTTAGGCCATACCTTAGGGTACTGTGGGGAAGGAAAATGGTCTGCAAGGTTTTAGCTAGAAATCGTGTTTTGTTTTAATCAGATAGGCTAGTTGTTATGAGGGTCAGGGTTTGGACATTAGTGGAAGAGGGGAAATGTTTGTTTGCTAGTTAGCTCAGTTGATGGCTTGGCAAGGGAATTGGTAGTTAGGCGGGGCAAGCATCAGGAGGGAACGGAAGAAAAACAACGCGGAACAGGGTGAAGGGACAATGCGGAACAAGAACAAGGAGAACAACGACGAGGAAAAGAAGAACGGACAACGGACGAACATCGGGACATCGGGATCGGGAACACGGGTTTATTTTCTCTTTTACGAATTTCTTTTAGTGTTTTTTTCTTCGGTAGCAATTCCAGTGACGGAATTATATTTTCACTTCGGACGAATAAATTTGACCTCTAGTCGTGCGTGCGGCGATTGCCCCTTCTAGTAGTGTTTGTTCTGCCTTGCCTTTACGATTCCCCTTTTTTCGGTCTGTTTGTTGGAGAAGTGACCTTCTTCCCCTCTGCTCGACTGCCCTGCAAGTGTTTTTCCTTCGCTGTCCGTTCCAATTCCTATAGGTGTCTTGAAGCGGATCGACCCCGGTTTTTGTTTCTCAGTGGTGTCTCGGGACGGATATCACCTTTTTTTGTTTCTCAGTACATGCCGGGTATTTCCTGTAGTTTACGAATAAAACCAAGGATTTAACAAAAACAAAAAATAGAAGTGCATAAGCTCAGAAGGGTGAAATACCGGTAAGTGGAAGAGTAGGGTAGACCTCAACCATGTCAATGCAACCGAGGCTCGGTATTCACAAATGCACGTATCATTGGTAGGAAGTTGGAAGAGTTAAACACCACTCATACTTCAAACATCTCATACTCCTCCAGCCTGGTCTTGTCCGTTAATTTTTCAAAATAATAAGCCAGCCGAGGACTGTGCAATGCATAATTCAGCACCCTCGCTATTCTATTTAATCGGGTTTTTCATAATATGGTACCAGACACCACATCACAAACCAATTTGTACCGAACTCCTTATTACAACGTACGAGGTTTTTTTTTTTTCCCATCAACCTTAATTTATTATATCTGCACGAGAGGCAAAGTAAATAAAAAAGAAGGAAAGAAATAAGGGAGTGATAGAAATACAGCAGGTTCTACGGAAGAAAGGCACACCACGTCTTCCCAACAGGTAAGATAAAAGCCAAATAATTATGCTTAATGGGCCATTAGCTGACTTTGTGCGCTTATATCAGGACTTGACATCCCTCAAATTCAGGAACAGATCCTTGAATCGAGCGATTGAGGGGACACATATTGAAGTTGGATGCTACATTCAACCACAGAGGTGTTGGCACTATAAAATCCCGGAATTGGGGATTCTTGAAGGTATTGCAGTCTTGAGAAGCCTAAGTGCTGTACATGGTACGAAAATATTGATTAAACTCAGAGTCTGTATCCTAGGTTGTACTAATTCAAGCCTAGTTATCGAGATTTCATCTCAGCAAGCGCTGCTCATCGACACTCTATATCAAAAAACACCCTCCCATCGTCCGCACCAGACCACTGAATAATAGGGCGTTGGGCTACAGTGAAAACTACAAAATCCTGCACGACGGTCCCACATTTCACCAGCATTTACGGATATAAGATGGCGGAAATTTTGGGGACAGGTGGTGTGGGGGTTTCCAGGAGTGGCACCTCAGATAAAGATACAGGAGCCCCCGAGTGGGAGGAGGATCTGCGCGCCACGATGCAGACCAGTGATGATCTCTTTTCTCAATACGAGCAAACCGACGACCTAGATTTCCTCAAAGAGGCGATTGCGCTGGCCGAAAGCGCTGTTACATCAACGACCCCATTCCACCCCAATCGAGCCATTTTGTCAGCCAAACTACGCAAAATGTTGGGGAGCAAATTTGAGCATACAGAAGATGAAGTAGATCTCGATATGGCATGGGTGTGGGCGATCGAGGAAATAGGTACGACGCCAAAGGACATGGCCACCTATGCAACGGCATGCAATAGCATCCTCACTATACGGCGTCAACTGGAGAGTACGCACAGTCGATATAGATTCCCGGGGGCGGGTTTATTTAGAAGATATGAGAGGCTAGGTAACGTGGCCGACCTCAACGGAGCCATCATTGAGATGGAAAAGGCATTGGAGGCATGCCATCCAGGAACCCCCGGTCGAGCAGATATGCTGAATAACTGGAGTGCAATTTTGCTAAAAAGATTTCAGGGGCTGGGTGACATAAATGATTTGGAAAAGGCTGCACGCATAAGTGAGGAAGTATTGAGAAAATCCACTGCCGGCAGCCTGACCCGTATCAATGCATTTGGTAACCTGGGAAGCATACTCTTGGAAAGGTTTAAGCGGATAGGAAACCTTGAAGACCTCCAAAAAGCTATCAAGCACAGCGAAGCGGCACTCGCTGCAACCCCCCGAGATCATCCAGATCGAGCAGCAATGTACAATAACCTGGGAGTGATGTTCTCTGCGAGGTTTGAGAGGGTAGGAGACGTTGATGATCTCCAAAAAGCCATCAAGCACACTGAAGCAGCACTAGCTGCAACCCCCGGATATCACCCAGATCGAGCAGGAAGATACAGTAACCTAGGAATCTGGTTCTGTGCGAGGTTTGAGAGGATAGGAGACCTTGATGATCTCCAAAAAGCCATCAAGCACAGCGAAGCGGCACTAGCTGCAACCCCCGGGGATCATCCAAATCGAGCTGCAATATATAATAACCTGGGAAACTGGTTCTCTGCGAGGTTTGAGAGGATAGGAGACCTTGATGATCTCCAAAAAGCCATCAAGCACAGTGAAGCGGCACTAGCTGCAACCCCCGGAAATCACCCAGATCGAGCAGGAAGATACAGTAACCTGGGAACCATGTTCTCTGCGAGGTTTGAGAGGATAGGAGACCTTGATGATCTCCAAAAAGCCATCAAGCACACTGAAGCGGCACTAGCTGCAACCCCCGGAGATCATCCAAATCGAGCTGCAATATATAATAACCTGGGAAACTGGTTCTCTGCGAGGTTTGAGAGGATAGGAGACCTTGATGATCTCCAAAAAGCCATCAAGCACAGCGAAGCGGCACTAGCTGCAACCCCCGGAAATCACCCAGATCGAGCAGGAAGATACAGTAACCTGGGAATCCGGTTCTCTGCGAGGTTTGAGAGGATAGGAGACCTTGATGATCTCCAAAAAGCCATCAAGCACACTGAAGCGGCACTAGCTGCAACCCCCGGAGATCATCCAAATCGAGCTGCAATATACAATAACCTGGGGCAATGTTCTCTGCGAGGTTTGAGAGGATAGGAGACCTTGATGATCTCCAAAAAGCCATCAAGCACACTGAAGCGGCACTAGCTGCAACCCCCGGAAATCACCCAGATCGAGCAGGAAGATACAATAACCTGGGAATCCGGTTCTCTGCGAGGTTTGAGAGGATAGGAGACCTTGATGATCTCCAAAAAGCCATCAAGCACACTGAAGCGGCACTAGCTGCAACCCCCGGAGATCACCCAGATCGAGCAGGAAGATACAGTAACCTGGGAATCCGGTTCTCTGCGAGGTTTGAGAGGATAGGAGACCTTGATGATCTCCAAAAAGCCATCAAGCACACTGAAGCGGCACTAGCTGCAACCCCCGGAGATCACCCAAATCGAGCAGGAATATACAATAACCTGGGAAACATGTTCTCTGCGAGGTTTGAGAGGATAGGAGACCTTGATGATCTCCAAAAAGCCATCAAGCACACTGAAGCGGCACTAGCTGCAACCCCCGGAAATCACCCAGATCGAGCAGGAAGATACAGTAACCTGGGAAACCGGTTCTCTGCGAGGTTTGAGAGGATAGGAGACCTTGATGATCTCCAAAAAGCCATCAAGCACACTGAAGCGGCACTAGCTGCAACCCCCGGAAATCACCCAGATCGAGCAGCAAGATACAATAACCTGGGAAACCGGTTCTCTGCGAGGTTTGAGAGGATAGGAGACCTTGATGATCTCCAAAAAGCCATCAAGCACACTGAAGCGGCACTAGCTGCAACCCCCGGAGATCACCCAGATCGAGCTGCAATATACAATAACCTGGGAAACCAGTTCTCTGCGAGGTTTGAGAGGATAGGAGACCTTGATGATCTCCAAAAAGCCATCAAGCACACTGAAGCGGCACTAGCTGCAACCCCCGGGGATCATCCAAATCGAGCTGCAATATATAATAACCTGGGAAACTGGTTCTCTGCGAGGTTTGAGAGGATAGGAGACCTTGATGATCTCCAAAAAGCCATCAAGCACACTGAAGCGGCACTAGCTGCAACCCCCGGAAATCACCCAGATCGAGCAGGAAGATACAGTAACCTGGGAAACCGGTTCTCTGCGAGGTTTGAGAGGATAGGAGACCTTGATGATCTCCAAAAAGCCATCAAGCACACTGAAGCGGCACTAGCTGCAACCCCCGGAGATCATCCAAATCGAGCTGCAATATATAATAACCTGGGAAACTGGTTCTCTGCGAGGTTTGAGAGGATAGGAGACCTTGATGATCTCCAAAAAGCCATCAAGCACACTGAAGCGGCACTAGCTGCAACCCCCGGAAATCACCCAGATCGAGCAGAAATATACAGTAACCTGGGAGTATGTTCCTGCGAGGTATGAGAGGATAGGGACCTTGAAGATCTCCAAAAAGCCATCAAGCACCTGAACGGCACTAGCTGCAACCCCCGGAGTCTCCAGATAGCCGCAATATACAATAACCAGAAACCTGTTCTCAACGAGGCTCGCAGAACAAGACCTTAATAATCCCGGAGAAGGTTTCACGAATCAAGTTCCATACTCGAGGACGCCATTCACTTGATGCCAAGTGCCAATCTACAATTATTAAAACGAGATGACCAGCAACACATACTGTCGGAACTTTCTGGGCTAGCGTCAACTGCTGCTTCTGTGGCTCTCCTGGCTGGGAGAGAAGCCTATCACAGTCTTAAGTTATTAGAGCTCGGTCGTGGAATTATTATGGGCTTTGCTATCGACTCAAGGTCAGAAGTTTCAGACCTTCAAGCTGATCACCGCTTTGAATTCGACCAATATCACCGTCTTCGAGTTGAAATTAACTCACCAATAGATGAAACTATGTGCACAAGTGACGAAACACAGAATCAAGATCGGACTAGTGCTGTATCCAGACGCTGGGATGCTTTCAAAGAGATGGAAGCAGTTCTAACTCGCATCCGCAGCTTACCTGGCTATGGAGGATTTCTGCTGCCCCCTTCGGAGGAGGCTCTGATGAACATGGCAACAACTGGCCCTATCGTTGTCTTCAACAGCACTCCTTTTAGGAGCGATGCCATAATCGTCACCACCATAGCTATAACTTCATTAGAACTTCCAAACTTGGACTATAAAGAAACAGGTGACCGGATGAGGAAATTGGCTAGTTTTGGAGGATCGGGGCTTAAGCGAGGTCAGGATAACCAGGATATGAAAGGCCTCCTCATGTGGTTATGGGATGCAGCAGTAGGGCCTGTTTTTGACCGCCTTGAAAGCAGTGGCGCCATTCCCAGTGGTGGTGTCGGCGAAGCCAATTTGGAACGGATATGGTGGATTGGAGTTGGGCAACTAAGTATGGCGCCTTTCCATGCGGCTGGAGACCATTCGCGAAGGTCAGCCCGGAACACTCTAAGCCGAGCCATCTCAACATATATCCCGACAATTAAAGCGCTCTCTTATGCACGTCAAAGGAAACTTCACTTATTCAACGAATGTGGTGCTTCTCTTTCGCCAGAATGCTCCAGGAATGCCAGCTTACTTCTCGTCCCAATGCCGGAAACACCCGGTGCGACAAATCTCCCAGGTGTACTTCAAGAAGTTCAATACATACACGATTCAACCATTAAAAGTGCGATCAAGATCACTGTATTGAGCAACCCAACCCCGGCTGAAGTCCTTAAGCAAGTGCAGCATCATGAAATTGTCCATTTCGCCTGCCATGGAGTGTCTGACTTCAACCCTTCAAACAGCCACCTGGTTCTGCTCACCCCGGATGGGACCAATGCTGATAAACTTCTGGCTCGAGACATATCGAGTTTGAATACACCAGGTGCACAGCTTGCATATCTTTCGGCTTGCTCCTCAGCAAAAAATCCTTCCACCATCTTAGCCGACGAAGTCATCCATCTAGCAAGCGCCTTTCAACTCGCCGGATTCAGTCATACGCTCGCAAACCTGTGGGAAACCGAAGACCAAGCCTCTAGCGAAGTCGCAAGAGACTTTTACGACTTACTTTTCCAAGATCAAGGGAATGTTGATGATCACTACCGGGTCTCCGCCGCTTTCCACAAAGCTGTGAAGAAAGTTCGAGACAAAAGACCGGCCAACTATCTTGGTTGGGCCCCTTTTGTTCACACGGGAGCCTAAGATATCCGGCTTGTACTGTACCCCATCCCAGAACTGGTCCACTTCCTCTGGCTTTAGTAAATCTAACATTGCATAGTAAAAATCCATTTCCCCAGTCTTACCTTGCGGGTTGAGTTATCTTTCTACTTATAACTCCGTTTCCCCTCTTGTTTCAAGCGCACCTATCCCTTTAACTCGTTCATTGTTGTATGACGGAGCTTGTTTCTTACATTATATTCTACCTCTCTCACTTTTTCTTTTTTTAAATTCATTTTCACTTTTTATCAACATGGATCAGATCGGGCTCGGCTTTCATCTCTTCTGAGGTGATCGACAGGTTAATTTAGATACTGTTGCTAAAGAAACTTTCATTTACGGGCGCACTTATATTGGTCATCTAAACTATATCTTTTTGTCGGCTCCCATGTGGCTTTTGTTTATCTCACGGCCATTGCCCCAAACATAACTTACACACACAATATGTGAGTTAGGCTAGGGTTACAAATAAAGATAACATGGCTGAAAAAAAAGATAAAAACCAAAAACACACCAGATGACTTAATTACATAAGACTTTTAGAATAGGAAGAATTCTGAGGAGATATTTTATATATCATATCTCTGATAATGTAAAAGTCGACACACAGGAACATGAGTAAGTGCAATTATAAGAATACTTATGTTGTACAGTACTGTACATTATAATTTTCTGGCGCATTTCACTCGCCCAATCCACGACTTTTGGAGGCGTTTCCTTGTTTTTTTTTTGTCCATGATAATTTCGTTCTTCAAGTTTATTGGAATGGAATTGTGATTTAGGATTGGCTCCTGGTCAGAACTTGAAAAACCTGTGTACCGCGCCTACTCCCACCCCCGAAGGCGGATCCTGGATCTGCTAGCTGAGCACCGGTCGAGTGATCCCTTGTGATTGCTTGGTATTTACTCTTATTGTGGATGTCCGATGTTCGCGGGTGTATGTAGGGAGAGCAGAGTATTAACGAAGCATTTAAGGGCGTAACCGAGCCGTTCAAGCAGCATGTGTCCAGATATGATGGGAGACAGGTAACCCGTGAAGCCATTGGAACGCATTTTCACCATACGCAGGGTAGGAATGACCGGTATAACTGGTAATCACTTCACTCATGCGGAAGGAGAAAAATCTTTTATGCATAAAAGTTTCGGTAGATTGAAAAAAAAAAAAAAAAAGGAACAAACATGAGCCAGATCTCCCTTCAGTGATATACAGAACCCTCTAAATCCGTTCAAGTTCCTTCAGTACAGTCGTTTCCGAAATGGGTTTACTGCCAACTATCTAAGTGTAGTTGGACCAAGTACAGGATGACCAGGCGTGCTGGGTGCTGGCTATAGCAACATGTTTAAGACCGATCATAACGAAACGACGAAAAAAAATACCCATTGGAACAATTTTATGCGTTGAGTGATCGGTCATGTCTAAGGGATGGTTCGAGGAGGAAGAGTAGGGAATGAGGGGAAGTTT
Source organism: Choiromyces venosus 120613-1 (assembly GCA_003788595.2). Classification (NCBI taxonomy): domain Eukaryota; kingdom Fungi; phylum Ascomycota; class Pezizomycetes; order Pezizales; family Tuberaceae; genus Choiromyces; species Choiromyces venosus. The sequence continues at coordinate 6,569 of ML120550.1, read as the reverse complement.
CCAAGAAACCCTATGACGCTATTGTACGGGGCGGGATACCACCACTATTGTTAGAATTGGAGCAGGATGAGTGAGATGGCGGTGAGCATAGATTAGGGTTAAAGTTAGGGGAGAAGGAGTTTAGTAAGATAGATTGATTTGTAGTTGAGCGTAACTCTCTAATGTACTTGGTTATACCGGTAGTTGAGTGGAGAAGAGAAAAAGAAAGGAAAAACAAAGGAAACCTCGCTTATCAGATAACGGTCAGAACCCCCTTGCTGACTAAGCAACTACCATCTCCTATGCACACTTATTTTATGCAACATATCTGATGTCTAACAACTATCAGATCACACAGGCCTAGAATAGGCAGTGTGGCACTAAATAATGTATGATGGCCAAAATTACGGCCAGGGAAAACTGTAGCAGAACGTCTCTTGTTCGGCTTAATTAAATCCGTTTAACCCTAAACAACTATTCACTTACAGAAGCATAACTTAGCATTGATGATTCTGACAGTGCCCGAAAGTCATAAAACTCCTGTACTAGAATACCAGTCAATTCTTTAAGTGTTGGACTCCAAAAAGCGGACTTAATCTTTTTGTAGACCGAGTGGTAGTGTGCCATCACTTCAGAACAAAGAATGCCATCCCCCTACAATACACTAATAGCGTTACTTCATGCACACAGCAAAAGGCATTAAGAACGGTTCATGAAAAAAGGTGTGAAAAGGCTTGAAAAGCACCTGAAGGGCATATGTTGTAGCCAATAAGCGAAGTTTGCTATCCGGGAAGTTCCCTCTATAGGCCAGCCGATACAAGATTCTTCCGGCATGGGCTGGGCAATAAAGCGGTAAGGATACTTCTTGGATAGGCCGCCTATAGTGGAATTCCCGTATGGACCACGTCATCACATTTCACTCGGTTTAACCCATTGAACAAATGATTAATAAACATCTAATTGCTCTCAGTTTAAAACCTCAGCACCGCTTCTAGGTAACTTCTGCTGAGTTTGCACCGCACTGGTAATTCTGCAAACTTTGTGGTGGAAGATCCGAGAGTGCGGAACGAGAGGTGGTAGACTGTACCAAAGACGGATATCACTCGGGCTCTGATTTAGGGGTTCCCTGGGGCTCGTACTGTTTTAACCTCGGCTTTTGTGGCTAGATAACTCAGGAAGCCTCCAGTATGAGCTCTGTTTAGTCCGAGTTCTCAATTTTTTTTTTTTGTTCTATAAGTTACTTTATTTGCCAACCCATGGAGGCTGCATCACCATTAAACTTTGTGAATACATCCAGTCAGATGTTGAATAAACACTCAAAACTGCAATACAACAAACCTGATCACCAGGAAAATCTAATTTGACAAGAGGAATTGAAAAGTAACAAAGCTTTGTTTTTGGTTGCCTCCTAAAATTTGACGAACGGAGTGGAATTTCTATTATGGTTGAAATCCGAGTGCATTGTCATGACTTTGCCGATCGGGGAATTCCACCATAGGCCGCCTATTCAAGAAGTTTTCTTACGCCTTATCGCCCAGCCCATACCGGAAGTTTCTTATATGGGCTGGCCTGTTGAGGGAGCTTGTCGGGTGGGCGGGCTTTCTTGGTAGACTACAACATATACTCAATAATGTTAAAGAAATACACGATGTATCATGATTGGCAAGCCCCTTACTGCCGACACGGATAAAAGGTGACCTACACTCAGAAAATACTGCACTGCATGAATTTGTGATCACGAGCGGACGAGTATTATTATTAACTTTACACATGCTGCGTTGAGCTGATGCGCTTGGAAATGATACCCCGATACAGGTGAAAATGTAAACCATCGTCCATTTTTGGTGTACAGTACGTTATTTATTCACCCTTTAATAAAGTTCCCGTTTAAACTATTTCCCGAGTTCTCACAGATGACCCGGTCTATTCAGGAATTCCCGAATGGAACCTCAATCGACGAAGCCTTCTTATCCTCTTATCGCTTGGTGCAGTACAATCTGGAATATTCGTGAGTAGACTAGATCATCTGGGAATATTCCCCGATAAGCAATCTTCCTCTATAAACGAGAACACAGCCTCAGTTACTGGCAGTACTTGCGTGCAGATTAAGTTATGGTGCACAACAACCAAAAAAACACACCAAAATACAAGACCTGTTGCACCGTGGCTTAGTTTGAGTGCAAATATGTGAGCGATGTTTATCAGTAGGAGAGAGTTATATGCAGTGATCATACCGTTACTCAGGAGTCAGGGTGTGCCAGGGAAGATTTTCCATGGTTTATTTGGTTGAATCCGCCTTACCACTACCAACGTTTACAATACCATGATAACAGTAATTGCTCTCACAATTACCAATGGATTATGGCATGGTATCAAGGTATGTCCATCATATCCCTTTTGGTTCGCCGGGAATCGTTCTAAAAATCGTTGTTATTATTGCACTGCCAGCCCCTTAGGCAGCAGTGCTTTCCGCATGCTACTGTATGTCCTCCGTTGATAACCCGTAGAGTTAATTTGTTGTATTGGTCAAACTGCGACAGATGTTTCTCCAATGCTGGAGGAGTGGATCAAAAATCAAGGCGTTTACGAATTTCTTGTATATTGCAGCCATTCATAGACTATCGGTAAATTTTATCGAAATATAATACCGGTAAACGCAAAAGACCATGTCAAGCGACTGAGCTGCATAGAATGAATAGCAAGGCGCAAGTACAAGTATCAGTCATATTCATTGGCCAGCCGTAGTGTTGGAGGGGAGATTCTCGTGCGGCTCCAGGGTTGTGGGTTCCAAAGATCGAGTTGCTCTTGAGAGGGGTGCGCTTATCATAGTGTTCCAGATACTGAAGCAAGCACTCGACGATGAAATGTTTAACGGCGAATCAACTTTTGCAGCCAACACAAAATTACCGGTATTTCGGAAATAATAAGGGGGAGCCTGGAGGTGCATAAGCTAAGAAGCGTGAGGTATGAGTGGCAGGCCTCAGTCACTTGCACTCGTAATGTCATGATGTTTGTAAAACGCACTGCTATTGCGTGCCACCAAAATTCTGAAGCTCTGAACGAACCGCTATTACATACATACCACCCAAATTTGGGCCAGAGCCTCAGAATTTTGTTGATATGCAATAGCAGTCCGTTTTACAAACGTCGCGACATTACGTGTATGCAACCGGGACTCGGTGGTACTATACTTAGCCATTATTTAAAAGGTATTCGGACGCTCTTGCGCCAAGAGCAGTATAAATTAAACAAGATGTCCGAATACTTTTTAGATGGCCATATACGGCACACAAATGCACTATATCATTTTTACGAGGCTTGAAAGGTTAAACACCACTCATACTTCAAACCTCTCATATACCTCCAGCCTGGCCTTGTTCGTTTCTTTTTTCGAAACAACAAGCCAGTCGAGCACTGTACAATGCATAACTCGGCACCCTCACTATTCTATTCAATAGAGCTTTTCATATTATGATAAGGCAGGAGTCGGGCTTCCGACCAACCGAAATTGGGTCTCAGGATCACCCCCTGTAGCCGACATAGGGATGAATGTAAAGCGCGGTGACCTTCAATCAAATTTATTGGGTAATAAAATGATTTATATTTTGTGCTAAAGTGCACGAAGAGAAGCAATCACATGTAAATACCTGTATTTAACTTCCTTAACCGCCAATAATGAATACAGAAACACATGAAGCCATAGCAAAGGAAACCACGCTCCTTCACTAATTGTAGAGGAATTAAACTTTTTAGTGGTATTATAGTATAGGATACCAGATACCACATCAAAAACAATGTAGGCCGAACTCCTTGTTATAACGTACGAGATTGGTTTTTTTTTCACCAACCTTAAATTTATATACAAGAGAAACAAAAAAGAAGCGAAGAAATAGCGGAGTGATAGAAATAAAGCAGGTTCTACAGAAGAAAGGCACAGCAAATCATCCAAACAGGTAAGGTACAAGCCAAAAAAAATTATGCTTAATGGGCCATTCACTAACTTTGTGCTCTTCTATCAGAACTTGACATCCTCAAATTCAGGAACAGAGCCTTGAATCAAACGACTTAAGGACAGATGTCGAAGCTGGAGGTTACATTCAAAAACGGAGGTGTTGACCCTGTAGAATCGCGGAACCGAGGATTGCTGAAGGTATTGAGGTGATGAGAAGGCAAAGTGCTTTACAAGGTACGAAAGTATTGAGAAAACTCATAATCAGTATCCTAGGTTCGGCTAATTCAAACCTAGTTGATTATCAAGATTTCATCTCAGCAAGCGCTTCTCACCAACACTACTCGCCAAAATAAAGGGTCTGTCCCCGACCTTTACCTACCCCGAATCAACCCCGGCATCACACTTTGTTTGAAAGGATTACACTTACTTCTCATTACCTCCCAACACTTCTGGAAGCACTGGCTTTTCATAATATTGTGTTTTTGTGGGTATATATCAACGAGCGCCGTTCAATCATCCTCATCAGACTGTTGAATAATACGGGGTTGGGCGACAGTGAAAACCACAAAAGCCTGCACAACGAACCCACGTTTCAACAGTATTTACGGACATAAAATGGAGGAAATGTTGGGGATAAGTGGTGTGGGAGCTAGGAGTGGCACCTCAGATCAAGATGCCGGAGCCACGGAGTGGGAGGAGGATCTACGCAACACGATGGAGATCAGTGATGATCTCTTTTCTCAATACGAGCAAACAAACGACCTAGATTTCCTCAACGAAGCAATCATTGAGACGAAAAAGGCATTCGAGGAATGTCATCCAAGAAACCCCTGTCTGGCAGATATGTTGAATAACTGGAGTGCTATGTTGATAGCAAGATGTGAGCGACAGGGTGACATAAATGATTTGCAAATGGCTGAAGGCATAAATGAAGAAATAGTCAGCCTTTCCGCGCGACTAGAGCGATAATGTTGTGTTTAGCAACCTAGGATGGATGCTCATGAGAAGATTTGAGCGGATAGGAAACCTTAGAGACCTTCAAAAAGCGATCAAGCATGGCGAAGAGGCACTAGCTGATACCCCCCGTGATGACCCCCATCGAGCAGCAATATGCAATAACCTAGGAAGTGGGTTCTCGGTGAGATTTGAGAGAATTGGAGACCTTGATGATCTCCAAAACGCCATGAAGCACTACGAAGGAGCACTAGCTGCTAACCCTCGAGATGACCCTGAACGGGCACGCAGATACATTAACCTGGGAAGCATGTTCTCTGCGAGGTTTGAGAGAATAGGGGACCTTACCAACCTCCAAAAAGCCATCGAGAACGGAGAAGCGGCAGTAGCTACTACCCCTCGAGATCACCCATATGGAGCAACATTTCACAATAACCTGGGAGTCAGGTTCTACACGAGGTTTAAGAGAATAGGGGACCTTGATGATCTCCAAAAAGCCATTATGCACACCGAAGAGGCACCCACTGCCACCCCTCGAGATCACCCCCATCGAGCAGACAGATACGACAACCTGGGAGTCTATTTCTCTAGGAGGTTTGAGACAATAGGAGACCCCGACGGCCTCCACAGAGCCACCGAGAACAACGAAGCGGCACTAGCTGCTGCCCCTCGAGATCACCGCGATCGAGCAGCAATATGCAATAATTGTCAAAAGTTTCGTGTCACCGGCGATCACTCGTGATTCTATGGATATCGATTGGGACGACGGAATCTCAAAGGAGTGACTTCGGCGATGGAGATGCGGAGCTGAGATAGGAGACGGTCATAGGAGATGGTGATAGGAGTTAGATAATAGGAAATAGGCGATAGGACATGGAATACTTGTATGGCATTGTTTGGGGGGAAGTGATGTGGTGATGGCCGAAGGATCACAGCGGAGCGCAGGGGGGAATAGTTGGTTGCTAAACGTTTGTTTGAAGCTGGCGGAGGTCTGTTTTTCTTTTTTGTTTGAGAATGTACATAAATAGGGGACTTCTCTCGTTCGTTTTTTGAGAAGTCACCCTCAATTAAATCTCATTCCCACTAAATATATACGCCGCACTCCCGGAATACTGCCCATAACAATAATCAGGTTGTGGGTCCCTCATGAGGTTTCAGAGGGCAGGAGACCTTGACGATATCCAAAAAGCTATCATGCACACGGAACCGACACTCGCTACTACCCCTCGAGATCACCCACTTCAAGCAAGGTTTTATCATAACCTGGGTCACTGGTTTTCTGCCAGGTTTGGCTGAAGTGCGGATCTTGATGATCTCCAGAAAGCCATCGAGGCAAGCGAAGCGGAAGTAGCTACTACCACTCAGGATCACCCTGGTCGAGCAGCAATTTGGTGTGTCTGGGCACATCTTTAGAATTAAGATATTTCAGTGCACACTCCGCCGAAGACTTCAACAAATGCCCCCGCTTATATCATGAGGCTTGGCATTTCCGCATCTCACCACCCAGGGATCGTATTCAGGCCGCTCGCAGAGTAGGGCATATACTATGTTCATCAGGAAGGTTTCATGAATCAAGTTCCATGCTCGATGATGCCATTCACTTGATGCCAAGTGTCAATCTACAATTATTAAAACGAGATGACCAGCAACACATACTGTCACAACTTTCTGGGCTAGCGTCAAC
>ML120549.1:134409-155910 GCA_003788595.2 Choiromyces venosus 120613-1 | reverse complement strand
GCGAGCAACTTGTAAGGGGTAAGATGCAAGACGTGAGGTGTGAGAGTGATGGAGAATTACAGCTACAGAAAGTAGACTATAGAGGACTTGGTGCCAAGCCTCTTACTCAACATGGCTCATACCGGTAGTTTTGGAGACAGATCACACCCTACAGTACCGGTAGTATGATACCACGTATCGACGGGGCTCAAAATAACGTAGCCCAGGTACAGTACAAGGGTCAGCGTTGCAACGGACGAAACTCCAAAAGAGTAAGGGCCTGTTCGGCTGCCACGACGCCAGAGAATAACAGGTTTCTTAACCACGCTTTTGTAGTTATTACGCCAACTCAGATTGCGAGTTATGGCTCAGAGAAAACTTTGGGTGCGTTGGGCACCTGAAATGAAGCCAAAATCTCTTTTCCACCCTACTAACACCACTAGCAGAAGTTGTTAGCTATATATATAAGCCTCCCGCTTTACCCTTAACAAGTAATAAACTCTGAAAATATCATACGCGGGCCTGTCTAGTTCTATCTTGGCAACTTTAGCTTTGCTGCTATGGTTGTCACTAAGCAAGAAACAGAAGAATTTTGGTGAAAAATTACCTCCGGAGGTAATTTCTCCAACCCGAGGTTTTAGCTTCTTCTTACGAGCTTGGAACTTCAAACCCACTATGGCTTGTTGGTCTGCCGAACACCTACTGGGTTTCCAAAACCACCAGTTCGGTCAAAACCAAGGGTTTCTACCCTCAAACCCCGGCTTTAGATGTCACCCGAACAGGCCCTTAACATTTTCATCGTTGACGTTGAGGTAAATGGGTGATCGCCAATTACTTTTTTGGAGTTTCGTCCGTTGCAACGCTGACCCTCGTACCTCTACGCTACGTTATTTTTGAGCCCCGTCAATATTGACGGAAGAGGTATTTGTGCAAAGCCAACTGCTTGAACTGGATTTTCAGAGACTCCTTTCCCTCTGTTACCTTCCCTCTCACGAGATCCTCAGGTGAATTTAACCTGCTCTCAAAGACACGATCGGTGAAAGCAAAAGCTAGAAATAGAGCGATAGGACAAATTCCACTATTTTCCTGATGCATCCCAGAGCAAGGTGCCATGTTCACTGCCTTTCTGTTCAAGGCAAGCAATGAGTGCTGACTTTTCATTTTTACGCAAGATAGTTCCTTGAGTTTCATTTCCCAACCTCTAGAACTCCATCTAACCATCTAAGGAATTGTCGAGAGAGCCATGGTCAGTACATTAATCTCGACTCACTTTTTCACCATTTTGTATGGGAAATGATCAGGTTTGGCGATTTGCCAAGTTTCAACTTTGCAGTTTCCCAGGATAAAATAGTGAACATACTTTTTTCCTATAATCTGTAGACTCCTGAGAGTATATTCCCCTTCTGGGGAGACCTTTTACAGTGTTGGATGGTATTGAATGAATAGCGTAAAGGGGTATGGGTTGGGTTCAGGTCGCCGCATGGGATTTTGCTCACCACCTATGTCCACAGCCTCATACGTTTATCGGCGGACCTCATGAAGGTAGAATAGCCGCCGCTGGTGGCAGTTGTTCCGCCGTCATAACACATCACTCGCCGCCTTTATGGGGATAGAATAGTCGCTGCGGGTGGTAGTTGCGCTGCCGTCATGACATATCAGTGGCATATCCTCCCTTTTTGTCAAAATGACATATACAATCAAGTGTAGTATCTCTTCTTTTCAGCTTAATCTCTGAAACGGCTCTCCGGAGCCTTTTTTTCGATTATTCGTATTTTTGTTTGTCCCGAGGATCTTGCCTCTGGCTTGCTATGTTTGATCCCCACTGTGTCGCCGGTATTGCTCTGTCTCCGGTTGACGCGAAAGATTGATTTTGTCTCCACTTTCTGGCTGTTTGCGAGGAATTGAGACATAGTCTAGGTGCAACTACATAATTGCTTCTGCCGGGAAATGGTTAGTTTACTCTGGCGCGAATTAAGTATCATACTCGAAACGTGTGGCGGTCTCTCCCACTCTCAAATTTCGAGTATTTTGCGCCTGGATAGTGGTTGAACCTTACTTCACGTGAATCTCACCGAGGAATTCGTGGACAACGAAACAATATCTAGGTTGGGCACCAGCGTGCGTTCTTAATTGAAACATTCGGTTAAGAAAAATTAACATTGGTCATAAATTCCTTGGTTCAAGCAACTTAGGCCCAAAATGACAAAAAAACACACCTTGTTTTGGAAATTAAAATGGCCCCAACACAACTTGAGTACTGCATGGAGAGATTCTGTGTGTATTACTTGTATGCAATGAGTTGGTTCCGTGCGTGCTTAAGTTGCTTCAAAGCGGTTTAGTTTGGTCGTTGCTGTAGTGACGGTGGTTCGGTGTGCCTCAATTGCAGCAATAGTATTGCAAAATCTTATGTCTGTGTGATGGCTATCGTACTCTGCTGGTCAGTTTTTCAAAATGGTTGTTCAGCTTAAGCACTGTCTCAGTTAAGAACGCACGCTGGTGTTTAACCACGATAATGAGATCAATGGCTGCAGTTTGTAACATATTTGCACAAGGCTGTGGATGTGGCCAGTTCAGGATACCGGCCAACCACGCAAAACCAGTTGGCAAGAGCTTCTTTACTCGAGTAGAACACTGTGGCTTTTGGTTTTTGTCAGGGAGGGAAATGGTGGCTTCCGTGGACGAACCGTGCGCTCCGCTTGGACATGCACGTACTGGGTTAGGGTTTTGTCTTGACCCCTCACCCGAGCTTTAATCTTGATGTCTGAGGCGATTCACATAATCTTTTCGCCCGACACCAGACCATCATACCTCATCAATCATAGCGACCGAGTAGGACTGCATCTGTGACCATCGCTCGTTCCCGACTTCGCTATCCCTTGGTCTCTCTGAAACAGTCAAATTCGTAGCCAGGCACGCTAAGCTTGTTTTAGAAAGAAAGCTTTGAGCTTTGTGATTTGCTGAGAATATTTGGACTCGCTCGGAGTGCTGAGTCATTTGAGCACTGAAAGGATTGTAAAATTGAATTTTCTGACCAAGTTGAGCTAATTTCCCAAATCTGGCCTCAGCCTGCCTGGCTACGAATTCGACTGTTTCAGAGAGACCAAGGTATAACTGATCTTCATCTGGTTCACAATACCTAGTTAAGCCGAGTTCAAAATGGCTTTCCTCTGCCTCCCGGTTGAGATAATACTTCAGATTATTGAGGATCTCGAACTTTCTGATTATTACTCCCTACTCAAATGCAATCGTCGCCTGGCAAATCTATTAACACCAACCCTTCTCAAATATACCCTTCGCGACCCAAATACCCGGGGCAAGCGCGCGCTTCAACTAGCAGCTGAACGAGGCAACATCGGCACCGTAAAAGCACTTGTCGACCTCGGTGTGCCGTCCCTCATTACGCGAGGCTACCATCTGAGTTACATCTGCCCTAATTTGACACCAACAGCGATCAACACTCTCCTATCAAGTGATTACTTCTCAGTCAATGCAGTTGACACTTATCGCCAAACTCCTCTATTCATTGCCGCAAGGGATAACCCCATGGCAGTCAAGTGCCTGCTCGGCCACAACGCTTATATCAACGCTGCCACCAGAGCCTTGGAAACACCGCTCATGTGGGCCTCGCATTGGGATCAGGTAGAAGTGGTCCGGATGCTTCTCGCGAATGAGAAAACAGATGTTAATAAGCGGGATTTATTGGGGCGTTCAGCCCTGTTCTTAGCCGCGAGTTTGGGGTGTGTGAAAGCCAAGGAAGCATCGCCGGAGGATCCGCGGGTAAATGCAAACCAGGGGGTTCCACAGAGATATTTTTTTGAACCTAACACCCCTCTCAGGGCTGCGCGGATCTGCCGTCATGGGGAGATAGTTAAAATTTGGAAAGGCTGGATGTTGAGTCGAGGGATGGGCTATCGCCGTGAGATTGCGATAGTTATTCAAGCGGGAATGAGGGATGTAGCGATGTTCCATCATCGCCTAGTACGACGGACAGCGATTAGGTCGGGAGTTTTTAACTTATTCCCCTTATGTGATTGGTCAGAAGATGGACGAGGAATCTGTAAGAGGCATATGGGTATATTGCTAGCTCAGGCGAAGAGTGTACTATACCAGGGATTAATGGGCTTTGGGAACTTGTGAACAGAACGGGGGAATATGTGGCAATAGGATTGCGGCAGAATTATAACAGGCGATGTGACCTATCTTGGAGATTCTTATGAGTCGAGCGCAAGAGTACTCTCTTTGATTCTAGTTCATATATGTATCAGTTAACCCCCAAAGGGTGGGTGTCGGTGGAGATGTAAGCACGGACTACATAGATGTACCGGGGTGTTATCCTTCCTGTCTTTTACTACCCTTTTTGTATTGAATACCTAAGTTCTCTCTCGAATCAGTCATTACCAAACAATCTATCTATTTGTCTGTCAGCCTAGTATCATCACTTCTCCCCCCTGAGTTCCCACGCATTGCCCCCAATACAGATGACCAGACAGCGAGTCATCTGTCTGATGTTCCCCCAGTTCTCCCCATTGTCACGCTACGAACAGACAAGAACTGTAAAGGAAAAGATTCCCCCACTGTTTCGCTTCGGATTTGAGATACATGGGCCTGGCACGACATTGAAAAATGGTCATTTCGATACAGAATCATTCTAAGAGAATGCACAGTGAGTAAGTCGGTGGCCCGGAACCCTCGATCGTTCTAGACATTTTCCTTACATATGGTTTTTATTTGTTTTTGTAGTATTAGCGAAGGCAGTAATTAAAGTAGAAGAAGAGTAGTGATAACGTATGCTTTTCCGTCAAAATCCCACTCATTTTGGGGAATTCACAAACGGGGGGGGGGAACAGACTCAGACAAATGGTTGAATTATAGTGGATGATGTAAAAACGATGGAGATTGTATTTCCATATCACGAGGAATGCCACTGAAACTCGTGAGGGGGGAGGGAAATGCGGGCTAGTCTTTTTAGCATATAGGTTTGACATCACAAGTCTCTCGGACACCCCCCTGACTAGGACGACGAAACTTACACAGGAAAATTTTGTCATGAACTTGATGGACTGTGGCAACTGTAGCTATCGGCGGCCGATTTCGTCATAGTAGATCAGCCAATCAGTATATGTCCGAGTGGGGGGTGTCCAAGTAGCTTGTAATGTCGTCTAATTTATGAGTGAGAGGTTGTGATGCTGACTAAATCTTTTGCAACGTGGGGGTACATTTATCGTTTTTTATTTCACCTTATTCTAATATCAATCGCCCTTTTTATAGTTTTGGCTTTTGCCGATGGTGCCTTTGAGAGCAGGATAAATTCACCTGAGGTTCTCGTGAAACTAAAAGTGTCAGAGGGAAAGGAGTCTCTGGGAATCCCGTTCAAGCAGTCGGTTTTGAGCAGATACCTCTTCCGTCAATGTAACGAAGGTAGTGTCTCGGAAGAACCATCAACAGTGCCCCAGATGGGAGATCTCCTGAGGAAATTAGGTTTACGTATGGGCTATTCAGAAGCGTTGTTGTTCTACAGTTTCCGCCGAAGTGCAGGGAGAATTGCAGATGGTAGGCTACTCAGCTGGTACAAAAACACGCTGATGGCTAACCGCGATATTACGAACGAATCCTCTCGAGATTGACCCCCTTGCTACCATACAAAATGACCCCGCGATAATGAACCCATCAAAAGCCCGACCATACCGAACCCGATATTTGTCAGAGATCCGACCATGCCCAGAACAAACCGCAGCACCCCAGATACATATTACATGCTAGCGATGGGCTCAAAGTTGGTGTAAGGGGCTTAACGGTGATAACGGGTTTAGGCGGGAATAACGGTCTTTAGAACGGACTTAGGTGAATAATCGTACGACAGAATAAGGCGACGGAATGTCATGGAAAGGGGCAGATCGCGCCATTAAGGGATAACGAACTGAGGCGAATAATCGTACGATAGAATAAGGCGGACAGAATGTCATGGAAAGGGGCAGATCGCGCCGTCAGGGATAACGAACTAAGGCGAATACCGGTAATCGTACAATAGAATAAGGCGAACGGAATGTCGTGGAAAGGGGCAAATCGCATCTATCACAAAGTCAAATGACCGCGCCATCAGGAGGGAGACAAGCGCCAGAAAAGGGACCAAGCTCTGAATTTCCATTATCCCCTCGCACGGCGGCCAGTAAGATGATGAAAAAGGAAAAAGGTTCGCGTCAACCGGAGGCAGTGAAATACCGGCAACACAGTGGGACCAAGCATGGCGAGCCAGAGGCAGAGTCCCTGGGTAAACAAAAATAAGTATAATCAAAAAAAGGTTCCATAGAACCGTTTCAGAGATTAAACTGAAAAGAACAGATACTACACTTGATCTAAGCCTATTTGGTAGTTAGCATGCATTGGATAGGAGAGGGGAGAAGTTGTGGTGGACTTACCAAAAGGCAAAGAGAGCTGAGGAAAAAAGAGAAGAAGGAGGTGGGAGTGGTGGGTTTAAATAGCACATTTTCGGAAATGCCAAGACATGTGATTTGGCCGCTCGCCGGAGGTCAGGGTTTGATGCCAGGACATAACATTGGAGTTCAGGACTATAAGGTATTAGGAAACTATTTCGCTAGACGATTTAGATATTTTGAGTGTAGCTCAACATGTGATTTATTCCATAAAATCGTATCGTACATACTTAGGAAATTTTCTTTTTACTGTATATCCTTGAGGTAAATCTGGGTTTATGAGCTTCTCGAACACCCGTTATGAATTTGTGACATGATAGAAAACCACTCTATCCTAGCCAAAGCAATTGCTGGTCTATTTCCTCTAGATTTATTCAAATCCGTGGTCGGTTGTATCTCTCCTGTGCTTGTTACGGTTGGTATGGAAGGTTGCCCCGAGGATATACGGTAGAAAGAACTTGCCTGTTACAGTACTCGGCTATGTCTGCAAAAATTGGAAAACTATGTCTGCCAATCCCATACAGATCCCTTTGGAGACAAAGGCTACGTTTTCCAATTTTTATGGACACACCCGAGTAGATTGATATGATACCCTGTTCAAGCCCTATGATGAGAACCCAACATGGAATTCCCGGGTTATGTCGGGGGAGAGGAAATATTGACCGGTACTCTTCTCTTGTTGGCTTCCACCGCCTTTATCACGGATTACTTCACATATGGTGAGGGGGCCGTTTGACGGGAGGGGTTGGGGTCGGACAGAGACGACCAACTTCATATTGTAACGGTAAGGAGCTTCAACAAATTGTGCTTGATTTCGCGACTTATTTAAGCTATCGCTCGAGAATATGCAAATTCATTGGTCAATGATTTTCACTCTCGGCGAACTCTTGCAGTTGGATAATTTTCCACAGGGCGAAAACCATGTTGCATAAGGATTTCTTAGAGTAAATATCGTAATTATGGCTGGTAATCGCGAATTTATGAAGCAAAATGAATGCTATGGGCCCGCCGGTATGGGATTTCTGCCAGCGGGTTAGCAGCGGAAGGATTGGGCACCCCCGGCCATGCCTAAAGTCCACACCCTCCAGGCGGCCAAAATCACATGTCTTGGCATTTCTGGAAATGTGCTATATAAATCCACCACTCCCACCTCCTTCTCCTCTTTTTTCCTCAGCTCTCTTTGCCTTTTGGTAAGTCCACCACAACTTCTCCCCTCTCCTATCCAATGCATGCTAACTACCAAGCAGGCTTAGATCAAGTGTAGTATCTGTTCTTTTCAGCTTAATCTCTGAAACGGCTCTCCGGAGTCTTTCTTTTCGATTATTCGTATTTTTGTTTACCCCAGGGATCTTGCCTCTGGCTTGCTATGTTTGATCACCACTGTGTCGCTGGTATTGCTCTGTCTCCGGTTGATGCGAAGTCCGATTTTTTGTCTCCCTTTTCTGGCTGTCTGCGAGGAATTGAGACAAGATTGAAGCGTAACTAGAATACTGCTTGTTCCTGACAATAGCTGCCCATTGGATGGACATTTACAGGTAATTTGGCCTCATCTTTTTTTGGACATTCCATGGCGATGCAGCTATCGCATGAATCGCGCTGAAGGTTAAAATATCTATACCTGCCTCATAAGTATCTAGCGAGAATTGTGCGACTCTGTCGGGAAACAATATTGTAGTTGGTTGACTTTTCTAAACACGACCACTATTGCGCTGCACCGTTGGGACTTTTGCACGGATCAGGGTGGTATCATACCGTATATGATCGTGGATATGCTGACAACAAAGACCAGTTAAGACAAGCTGGCGGTGCGTACCGTAATGATATTCTGCGCTCTCTTTTTGCATTATGGTGACCAGATTTTCTATCATTCAGAACATGAAAAATGCAGGTTACCGTTGCCCTACAAAAATGGTTGTCTTGAACATTCAGGTGCTGGGTTAGGGTTTCGAAGGTCACCCCTCATCGAAATGGTGGCCGGCAATGCCGTACGCGAGGCGATACCGAGATGTGTGTGCAGGATATTAGGGAGGTTCGAAGTTCTCGGTACAGTGAAGGTACACAGAATACAGCACCCAGGTGTTTTTTTTTTGGTTAGGTTAAACAGGGGGAAAACGAAACTGCTGTACCTCTGAGTGTACCGTGTACCTCCTCGAAAAAAGGTACAGTATATACACCAGGTCCTGTTTTTTTTTTTTCAGAAAAAAAACACCTGTACTGTATTTCATGTACCTTCATGTACTGAGTATCGAGAACTTCAAACCTCCCTATTGGAGAAGAGAACGGATGTGTACGGTACGATATTCAACAAACACGACAGCCTTTCATGGTGTCCGTGGTGGAAACTACTGTGGGCGGAACCTACCAGAACGCACGTGATCTACTTGTACCATGACAAGCTTTATCTTCTCTCACCATCGCCTATTCATAAATATCGGGTAAAATAGCGACCAGATTGCAGCTTCATCTCCACAGAGCTCTCGTTACCCAACTCCGTTATTACTCGTCCTCACTCAAATTCCAACTTCTTAATGCCGCTGCTTTACGTCCCGAACGAGATTCTGCTCCAAATCAGCAATCATCTTGATTTTCCTCATTACTACTCTCTACTCAAATGCAATCGTCGCTTGGCAGGTCTTTTAATGCCAGGCCTTCTAAAATACACTTTATTCTACCCAACCACGCGAGGCCTCCACGCGCTTCAGATGGCCGCCGACCGGGGCGACATCGACACGGTCAAGTCACTTGTAGGCCTCGGTCTTCCACCTCTCATACCAGGCGGCGAGCATATCTGCACCTTCTGTCCCGATTTGTCCCCGACAGCGATCACCACCCTTCTCTCCAGCCATTACTTTCCCGTCGACGCACGCGACTCGATGGGCAGAACTCCGCTCTTCATCGCCGCGGGGGACAACTTGATGGCTGTCCAGTGCCTCCTTGCCCACGGCGCTGACGTTAACACCGTTAACACAGCTAGGCAAACGCCGCTCATGAAAGCCTCGAAGTATGACGCGTCAGACATAATCCGCATACTGCTCACGGACGAGAGCATCGATGTTAATAAGCAGGATTGCCACGGGCGTACAGCTCTCTATTTGGCTGCAAGTAGGGGGCAGGTTAATGCGACCGCAGCGCTGCTGGCGGATAGCCGGATCGATGTAAATATTGAGTCTCAGAAAAGATTTGTTCCGTGGGTACTTAGTACTCCTCTTAAGATTGCATGGAAGAATGGTCATAAGGAGATAGTTAAGATGTTCTTGGAAAGATCTGATGTTGCTGATCGATATTTACCTAAGCTGGGAAATTTCAAGCAACCAGGCCCGGGACGGGCACGGAATAAGGGATAGAAAGGGAGAGACTATTGAAATCATAAAATCATATTAACCCGCCCACCGATTCCTCCTTTATTTTCTTTGATATGTGGGTCAACGAAGCCCTCTTTATAGCAAAAGTATCCTCCTCTAAGGATAAACCTCTCCTTGCATGAACCTGTCTCTGTAGTCTATGATAGGGATTCCGAAATCCAAATGACTCCACTTACAATGCCCTTCCTCACTAACTACCGTATCCTGTATTGATCAATCTCTCAGGCTGAGAGTGAATTCCAATTCTTTCTGATCTACCCCATTCTTTCGTACATCCTATGAAATCCGGGCAGTCATTTTCGGAGAACAGTAAGACTCCCGTGAGTTATTCCTCGCACATACTAACAAGAGGAAATATTCTCTAAAAGTAAGCGGAAGCTCAATCAGAAAAGATTGGGGACTTGCTTCAGCGGGGCTTTGCCCACTTCGCGAGCAGAATAAACACTAGTCACTCCCAACAATCACATAGTTTAATGAACACTATGATATCCTCTCGCGCAACTGAACTTCGAAACAATAGCAATTGAAGATGTAATTATCCAAGGCCTAATTGTTACTACCGCAATGATAACTAAGCTATCGCTTTCCCGCAATTTTGTGATAAAAGATAGCCACCGTAAGGTTGGAACACCGACCACTGAATAAACAAACATTGAAGAAACCCGATCATTAAATATTTCGAAGGGCACGCCTGGTTGCCTTGAGTTTGTCAAACCTTCACAATCGTAAAACGTGAATTGCAGCCAGCAACTGTCATAATCTCAAATTGCCACGATCCAAAATTTTGAGTGCCCAGGAAGCGTGTTTGGCAATCAAAAAACGAATTCAAAAATAGAAAAATAAAAATAAAAAATTACAAAAAATAATCACTAAAACAGTGCCCGCATTTATACTTGGATATAATGCCCACTTTTTTCTTATTTCAATTATCGGTCCTCATAGTGATGCTGTTGAAGTATAGATTTTTTTTTATTCTAATTTTTGGATACTGCACCTCCGTTTTGCTGCGTTATTGCAATTTGGTTGCTGTCATTTCTTTGTCAACCAGACATGATACTTTCTTTCAGAATAGCGTTTTCGCTCAAAATATAATATTACCGGTGTCGTTATTGAGGTTTTGTGTTGCGACCAGAGGCGTCCGAGGAAGTGATCTGTCTGCGAACTTTCGTACTCAAGTTATTATATTGGTATGGGTCCAAACGAGGGATAAGAAATTTGGAATTGGGTGATAACGAAGCAAGTATAAGAATCTGGCCGAGCGTACTGAACTCTATGGAGGTTGGCAGAAAAGACGTGTGGAGCACGAAGGTGACGAGAGGATAGATGTTTTGTGTATAAATGGGTTATAATCCCTAGACTTCGGATGGTGCCCGCCACTAATAAAAGGAGCCCAGGACGATATATATTTCACTCCACAAGCACCCAGTCGCCTCCTAACCCTAATTCTCCTTCTATTCATTAGGTTCACTGATGGTAATGTAATGAGTGAGAGAAGTTGCTCTGCTTACACACATGTCTCCGCCCATAGCGAGCAATAAAAATTACAAACAACTAAACGATCTACACATTTTCCCGAACTCTACCAAAGGTTCAACCCGTTGCAAGGTCTCCCCGCACCTTCACTTGATCGCTTTACTTTGTGAACTCGATTAACTACAATCGCCAATGACATAATCCCTATGCCTAAATTCTATAGTCGTTTCCCCAATTCCATACCACCAATCCCTTTCGTCGGCGAAGACACAAGAAATGCCTCCGGCGATCGCTTGGCGATCGACGGTGATTTATAACATTAACAACCTCATATGCCTCCTCAAAACTAATCCTCTCGATAGCTGAGTTTTTCTCTCTTAATGCCGTCAACTTCCAGATACATTCCAAAGTAGTGGGGTGTTTTCTGCCCAGGGTTTTCAAGAATCCCTTGGAGGCCAGCTCGTAAGCTCCTTCGGCTTGTGAATATTTCCTCTGTTTTTCCTGTAGACTAGCCAAACGCGCGAGGATTTTACAGACTTTATAATGCTCCAGACCAAGCGTTGACATTCGAGCTTCAAGTACACATCGCCACACCGTCTCTGATTCATCGTACTTTCCTTGGGCTCCCAGAGCCGCAGCCAGATATTTGGCACTTCTTAGGGTCTTGGGGTGGTCTGGTCCAAGCACCTTCTGCCTGCCCTCTAGTGCACGCCGAAACATCGCCTCTGATTCACCGTACCTTCCTAGGTCTTGAAGTACCGAAGCCAGGTTTTGGGCAGTAGTTAGGGTTCCGGGGTGGTCTGGTCCAAGAACCTTTTGTCTACCCTCTAGTGCGCGCCGAGACATCGCCTCTGATTCGCCGTACCTTCCTAGGTCTTGTAGCACCGAAGCCAGGTTTTGGGCAGTTGTTAGGGTTCCGGGGTGGTCTAGTCCACGAACCTTCTCCTCCACCTCCAGTACACGCCAAAACATCGTCTCTGATTCGCCGTACCTTCCTAGACTTTTTAGCATCGAAGCTAGGTTGTTGGCACTTCTTAGGGTCTTGGGGTGGTCTGGTCCAAGCACCTTCTGTCTGCCCTCTAGTGCACGCCGAGCCATCGCTTCTGATTCGCCATACCTTCCTAGGTCTTGTAGCACCGAAGTCAGGTTGTGGACAGTTATTAGGGTGTCGGGGTGGTCTGGTCCAAGAGCCTTCTCTCTGCCCTCTAGTATGCGCCGAGACATCGCCTCTGATTGGCCATACCTTCCTAGGTCTTGTAGCACCGAAGTCAGGTTGTGGACAGTTATTAGGGTGTCGGGGTGGTCTGGTCCAAGAACCTTCTCCTCCCCTTCCAGTATGTGCCGAAACATCATCTCTGATTCGTGGTACTTGCTAAGGCCCTGTAGCAGTGAAGCTAGGTTGTGGAGAGTTGCTAGGGTGTGGGGGTGGTCTGGTCCAAGAACCTTCTGTTTGCCCTCTAGTGCACGCCGAGACATCTTCTCTGATTCGCTGTACCTTCTTTGGTGTTGTAGCACCGAAGCCAGATCGTCGGCACTTCTTAGGGTATTGAGGTAGTCTGGTCCAAGAACCTTCTGCCTCGCTTCCAGTACATGCTGAAACATCGTCTCCGACTCACCGTAGGCACCCATAAATAAAAAGTAGTAGCCCATCCAAGAAATGAGGTCTTCAGAAACGTGGTCCGTGGAATGTTGGGTCACTGCGAGTGCATGCGGAATGTATGCAGAAGCAGTACCACCATATCTCCACTCGATTCGATCACGAGGTATTAATCGGGAGATCACTCGTGGTGCGATGGCTTTCTATTGATTCACCTCTTCTGTTGATAAGTACGCACGAATAGAAAGTTGAATCAAACGATGAAGCTCATAAAACGTCTTGCCTTCACGCTTGACATCTGTAACTAACGAGAACCCCAATAACTTTCCAATAGCAAGACGAAATTTAATCGGATCGTCGATCCCTTCTAGGCCACATTGTCTCAGCAGTTCCTCCCGTATGTTTTGATGATTGAAGAGGGCAATCAACCGGAGAAGACGCACCGTGGTGGGCATCTGCACGATTATTCGGTCAAAGGTGATAAAGTATGTGCCGAGAATCCGCTTGGTCACATCGGCCTCTCGTCGGATGTCGCCAAAGCTTTGCAAAAGTAGTGTTGTCCTTCCTTCATCATTGTGCTGGAAAATTGACAAGTACTCGGAAGGAGTTGCCTTGGTCTTAGTCATAAAGGCTACTGAACCCACTATAGCTAGTGGCACATAATCCAGTGAGTCCAGGATCATTGGGACAACTTCTTGTTCTTCATCTTCCAAACCATCCCAGTCACGAAAGCGTTTTGAAAACAACTCCAGTGCTTCTTCCCCCGACATTTGCCCAACTTCGATAACTGTACACTCCTGCCGACTTGCAACCTGTAGAGATCTGGTCGTAAATATCACAGTCCCCTTCTGACCCTGCGGTACATACTTTGCGATAGGGCTCTCGTTGCTAAGAAAGTCGTCCTCGTTGTCGGCATTGTCGATAACTAAGATCCAGTCGCCACTATCCGGACCTTCAAACCATGCCTTCATACTCGACAAGAATCCCTCTTCATTTGTTTCAGCGGTGGCCCGAGGAATGTGGACATTCTCTGCAATAGTCCTATATCCCTGGCTAAACTTTAATAGTCCACTTCCGTGTACCCAGAAAAAATCACAACTGCGCTCACTAGCTCGCTGATAAACATATTCAAGGGCAATCTGAGTTTTTCTAAGCGATATTAGTACAGCCTTCCTATGGCGAATTAATGAATATGTACCCAGAACCTCCTAACCCATGGAGTACGACGCGGTTATGAGGCTCACTTGTGGAAAACTCCTTTACAGACTTAATGACACTGCTATGGCCGGTGAATGTGCTGTTCCTGCTGTAGGGAACTATCCAATAAGGCCTAGATGCCTTTGGCGGCTCTGATAGCATGTTAGATCCTTGCTGGAAATTCACCGCGAAACTTGATAGTACCTCCGTCTCTAGCTCTAATCATACATCCTTGATTTATCACTCCGAAATTTGTAACATTGCGGACCGTATGCATGTCCTCAGTAATATTATCATTACCAAGTATGTTATGATCCCCCGCATTCCCGCTGAAGCTTCCGTGGATGTTGGACTGGCTTTCGGTAATTCTGGCGAGAATCTTAGATGGGTGTTGATCTGGTTTGAAAATAAAAAGGTAGAATAACCGGGATACCCACTGATCCATTATATTTAACGGTATATTCAGCTGGTTGTAATTCTGTTTTTGAATGGTGGGAATGATAATAACCAGATGTAGCTAGCGTGTTTGAGAAGGATGGCCTGTTCGTCGATTATCGTAATAGTTGAAAGCAATCCTTTTGCGATTCTTAATATAAGCCCAAAACACGAGATATTATAGAATGAGGAGCGAACCCTGGATACTGAGATGAATAATTATTTTATTCCGTCACAGTTGTGGGGGTAAAATCCGAACTAGAGGTGGTCGATTGCGGTGGGGAATAATCTTTTGCTGTGATGTGTATGTGTAAAAGGGTGTAGCAACGAAAGATATACTGGTAATGCAGAAATCAGAAATCAGCAGCCTTGGCCACCGGCCTGATCAAAGGACCTGAGAACCTGAGAACCTGAGAATACAGCAAATCCGGCACTGTATCCCTCGTTCCGCTCTCTGCATGTTTGGGCAAAGCTATTGGCTGCACTTCTGTCGGTGCATATATGAGCAGCTTGCGGCTAGCATTTGTGTGGATGTCTCACTTTACCATTGACACACACTTTGCTGCTGCTCATTTCCGGTCAATAATTACCCGGAAAATTCAGAAAATACAAAATTCGGGCTTATCAACCAATAGTGGACCAATACTCGAATACCAGTAGGCTTGTTAAACCCCGCCCTGGATAGACACCTTTTCCTATCAGTAACTTTCCGCTAGACTCAACTGCCGAATCGTCAAGTTGAAAAACACACACGACCTTACCTTACAGCCAATCTAACTTTAATGCCTATGGTTCACGATGGAGCGTAGGACAGAGAATAGAAAGCACCAAATAATGGTGAGGTTGTCCGGCTTACAGTGCTATGCATGCGTGAGCGCGCATTTGAAGGATTTCCAATAGAAATTGAATGATTTGTTCAGTCCAGTACAGTCGCGACAAGAAAGTAAAGGGACACTAGAAGAAAACTCTCCTACTACAGGTTTAAAATGTCTTGAGTAATATCAATTTATAACTAATACTTCGTTCTTGCACCCTCTTTCTCAATCAAAGTCCCAATCCTACCAGGCATACTATCTATCATCCTATAGATCTTATTCCAATCTAATCTTTCCCATTCCTCCTTAGCTACCCCCACCACCTCCTCCTCAGTTCTTGGCTTCTGCCCTCGAAACCTGCTCTTAAGCCGCGGTTTTAACATATGCCAAACGCTTTCGATTGGATTCATGTCGGGTGATCTCGCAGGCCAATTCAACTTTGTGATACTGTGAGACTGATAAAAGTTCATAGTTAAAACCGAAAGATGAATACCGTGACTGTCTTCTGCAATCTGATATCCTTCACCATGTGCAGGGAGGGTCTAGACAAAGGGAAGAATGTACGGCTCAAGGACCTCATCAATAAATTGTTGACTATTAAGGCCTAGTCTATCACGAGGAGATGTTCGTTCACTTGGGTTTCGGTGTCGAATATGACAATAGGAGTAGCCCTCTAAATGCAACTCGATTGCTCAGAACTGCTCTTCTTCTGTTGTTTCACGTTGCTTTCCATAATCGTTTGTGGTAGGCATTTTGGGTTATGGTAATATTGACTGGGGTGGGAGATGGATCAGGTTGCAATGACGTTATAATGCCGCTGCAACCATCCCACATTCACCCTTGGTTCGTCCGAGCCTAATTCTGCTAGTGTCCCTTTACTTTCTTGTCGCGACTGTACGTCGCAGGAAGCTGGCGGCAAAAATGGTAAACAGAACCGTGGGTTATGAGACAGATCACGTTACTCCACCCCTCTGTTTCAATACATTCTGAAGCTCTAACGAATTGGAAGATTTCATAGCACGGTTCAGTGCGATGTGGTGGTCCGAGACTCTCGCAAATATTCCCCTCAGCGTGCAAAGGTTCAGTAGAAACCACTTGCTTTCATAGATTGGTACACAAATTAATGGGATACCTAATCAACTCGCCTGGACTGGCGCGTTTTGAAATATCCTAAATCGGGGAAACCAATCTTTATCGAATTATCAACAATCTCAAAGGCTTGGCCTATCCTGGGCCTTGGAAAATTTTTGGATTATGACCCGGCGTACCAGTGCCAGTGGCGCGGCCTCAGCAAGTCGAGGCGACATCCTCAGCAAGGCACTTCAAGTACGATAGATACCCCCGGAAACTACGGTCAAGTCATTTTGAAACCCTGGAGCCTGGTTGGGGGCTGACATAATCAGATTCTATGGCATCGCATCGTCAAGTTGAAGTTTCAAAAGCGCCCCACCAATGCGGGGGAAATTGTCCTAAGCGCAACTTGAGCATCGAGAACTCTCCTGATGATTTTTGAGAGAGACAAATTTCGACTCATGAGCAAACAGGGAAATTAAACTAGCGAAAGAAAAAAAAGATGAGCCTAATTTTGCGATGTGAATAGAAGTTCCGAGTTCGTACTGTCCTCACGCATCTTTCCCATGAAAAACGCCGGCTGCAGAACATCGTGAGGAACTGAGAATACCGTAAACCATGAGGGCTCAACGAACAGGGGTCCAACGAACAAGCCATACAAAATGTCTTGGCAAATGCTGACACAGTACTTGGCAGATTCAAAAGTATTCGGAAATCGTCCGTGCACTTGACGCCAAGTGTTAAAGAGATTGGGCCAGATAAAAAACATATAGGTTTGAAAGCGAGAACATAGAAAAAAGTGAAAATGGTGAGAGATAGGTTTAGAAAGAGAGCAATAGGATTAAGTAGTTTATGACTGAAATTTATTGCCGCCATTGGCAGCCACGCACTTGATCATTATATCCCGGGTATGCAGAATAAGTGTGAAAAGATAATTGAGAGCTTGCCTCAACCTTACAGCTTGGCACCAAGTGCACGGATGATTTCCGAATACTTTTGAATCTGCCAAGTAGTGAAGAAAATAGTGGAAGAACGCCATTCCCCACCAAAAAAAACACGTGATTGGGAAAAATTATCAACCCCGAGAAAAATTTAAAATTCAAAACATTGCATAGATAGCTACAATTATCTCTGGAGATCATCTGTATAACCTCTAGACATTCCCTGTCAAACAAGCCACTATCTATAACTGTAGGAATCAAAATATCCTTCCAACAGTGCCGCCTAACTATTATTTTTTATATGGCAACCAGAGGATTTTTCCAGTTCCAACTATATTTGGAATAACTGGTCATGCAGAAATGATATTTATATCACCAAAAACCTGAGAGATGAAGTGGAGAAGCACGAGGGCCAGTCTATGAAATTATTTTCATCACAACGCCAAATTCACGGTTGCTATCAAGGTGTGAAAATTCGTTATTTTGGTGAGTAACCGGTCATATTACACTCTTTTTCTCACTCGTGTGGCTGATTTTGGTACTGTGGGGAAAGAAAATGGTCTACGATGTTTTAGCTAGAAGTTGTGTTTTAATTTGATCAGATAGGCTAGTTATCGTGAGGGTCAGGGTTTGGACATTTAGTCGATGAGGGGGATTGTTTTGTTTACTAGTTACCGGGGGTTTGTTTGCTAGTTACCATGGGTTGATGTCTTGGCAAGGAAATTTGTTGCATAGGCTGGGAGAGCATCAGGAAACAACGAGAAGAAGGAACATCGGGAAACAACGGACGAGAAGAGGGAGAGCGGACATCGAGATCGGGAACGCGGATTTATTTTCTCTTTTACGAATTTCTTTTTTGTTTTTCTTTTGATAGCAATTCCAGTGACGGAATTATATTTACCCTTCGGACGAATAAATTTGACCTCTAGTTGTGCGTGCGGTGATTGCCCCTCCTAGTAGTGTTTGTTCGTCCTTTTATTTACGGTTCCCCTTTTCTACGGCCTGTTTGTTGGAGAAGTGAACTCCTTCCCTTCTACTTGTCTACCCGACGAGTGATCCCCTTCGTCGTTTGTTTCGGTTCTCATCGGTGCGTGCAAAACGGATCGACCCGTTTTTTGTTTCTCAGTACGTTGAACCCCCTGTTCGTTGAACCCCTCATAGTCTATCAGGAACAGTCGCGACAAGGTAGTAACCAGACAAGACAAGAATTACTTATGTGCGATCTGCGTCAAAACAGCAAAAATAATTCTTGTTTGGCCCCGGTTACTACCATGTCGCGTAAATCTTGAGTTTACCTTCACATCTTCACCATAATTCGGTAGCCCGCGTTTTCTCGGCAAAGACGCGCGAAGTACTCGCCAAAATAAACTGTCGGTCCCCGACTTTTACCTACGCGGCTACGCTATATCAACAGCCACACCACACCATGCTTGAAAGAATTTTACTTCTCATTACTTCTCAGCAGGACCCGAGATAGTGGTTTTTAGAGATATTTGATTTATGAGAGGTAACTATCCACGGAATCATCCTATTGTTGAGCCTGCCAGATGAGAGGAATTTCCGCGTTGCCACTGGCGGCTATGTCCGTCAGTCTACCCGAGTAAGATTTCGCCCGGGACTGCATGTAGAATATCCTTTTCGTTTTGATTGAGGGTCAGGAAGATTTGCAATCCCGTTAAATTTTTATCAAGTTATAGTATTCCCTCATTCTAACTTGTACTCCAGGGATGAATAGCATGATAGTTTTGGTTAAATGATTGTGGTACGGTAACTAATTTCATCGCTTCTCACTCGGATTTGACGCTCCCGGCTGAAGGAAATCATTTCACTAGAATGCTACGTTATACTTTCTTAACTGTATCTGGTCAGCCTTATGCTTACTTCTTTGGCTACTCATTGCTTCTGAAGCCAACGGCTTGTTATTATAATCGCTACTCCTATATTTGAACAGTTATAATATATCTTAATATTGGGTTAGATTCAATTATTCCAAAAAAATATACATCGCTTTATTTCCTTTACCTCCCCTTCACAGGACTTATATAAATCATATGCGTATCATGGGCTACCCGGGTATTTAGTCAATTAGGTTGGGTTGGGTTCCTCATGGCTCAATTGAGTTGGGTTTCGTCCAGGCTTACCAATATGCTGCCCGGATAGACCCATTTCAAGGCGTGGACTCTAGCACTCTGAGATGGATAGCCTTAGCTTGAATTGAAAAAGATTTATCAATAAAACAGTACTTGCATTTATACTTGGATATAATACCTATTTTTCATTTTCATATTTCAATTGTCGGTCCTAATAGTGGTGCTGTTGAAGCATAGATTTTTTTTTTCTATTTTTTGGATACTGCACGTCCGTTTAGCTCACATTATTGCAATTTGGTTGCTGTCATTTCTTGTCAACCGGATGTGACCCTTTGTGTTGGAATAGCGTTCTCACTCAAAATATAATATTACCAGTGTCTATAATATTACCAGTGTCATTGTTGAGGTTTTGTGTTGCAATGAGACGCACTCAGGAAGCGATCTATTTGCGAACTTCCGTATTCAAGTTATTATATTGGGGTGGGTGAACAAGGGGGATGAGAATTTCGGAATTGTGCGCTCACCGGGCACTCCAAAGCAAGGAAGAAAGACATGATAACGAAGGCAAGCGTAAGAATCTGGTCGAACTTACTGAGCTCTATGGAGGTCGGTAGAAAAGATGTGTGGAGTGCGAAGGTGATGAAAGGACGGATGTATTGTGTATAAAAGGGTTATAATACCTAGACTTCGGTTAGTGCCAGCCACAAACAAAAAAACCTCAGGACAATGTATATTTCATTCCACAAGCGCCCAGTCGCCTCCTAATTCTGATTCTCCTTCTATTCATTGGGTTCACTGATGGTACTGTAATGAGTGCAAGAAGTTGCTCTGCTTATAGACATGATGCGGCCCGTAAGCGAGTGATAAAAATTACAAACAACTAAAGGGTCTAAACCTTTCCCAACAAGTCTAGATTTTTCCAATCATTAACAGATTTTCTCGAACTTTACCAAAGGTGCTAATTGTTGCACGGTCTCCCCGAACCCTCATTTCATCGCTTTACTTTATAAACTCGAATAACTACATTTCCCAATGACATAATCCCTATCCCTAAATTCTACAAGCACGGCCGATAGATAACCGTCCCGTGGATCTGATAAGCAAAAGCGGCGCGTAGCAATCAGCCATTCTGCCTCAAGTTTGGTGAGGGTTCTCGTTGCAACTTGCTGCTTCAGAGCACGTGACGGTTATCTCTATCGGTCGCGCTTGAATACCGGTAGTCGTTTCCCCAACGTCATACCATCAACCCGTTTTCGCCTGCGAAAACTCTCGAAATGCCTCCGGCGATCGTTTGGCGATCGGCGGTGATTAATAACATTAACAACCTTATACACCTCCTCAAAGCTAATCCTCTCGAAAACTGAGTTCTTCTCTCGTAGTGCCGTCAACTTCCAGATACATTCCAAAGTAGTCGGGTGTTTTCTGCCCAGGGTTTTCAAGAATCCCTTGGAGGCCAGCTCATAAGCTTCTTCGGCTTGTGAATATTTCCTCTGTTTTTCCTGTAGACCAGCCAACCGCGCGAGGATTTTACAAACTTTATAATGCTCCGGACCAAGCGTTGTCATTCGAGCTTCCAGTACACATCGCCACACCGTCTCTGATTCATCGTACTTTCCCTGGACTCTTAGAGCCACAGCCAGATATTTGGCACTTCTTAGGGTCTTGGGGTGTTCTGGTCCAAGAGCCTTCTGTCTTCCCTCTAGTACACGTCGAGACATCGTCTCTGATTCGTCGTACCTTCCTAGGTCTTGTAGCACCGAAGCCAGGTTGTTGACAGTTGTTAGGGTGTCGGGGTGGTCTGGTCCAAGAACCTTCTCCTCCCTCTCCAGTACACGACGAAACATCATCTCTGATTCGCTGTACCTTCCTAGGTCTCGTAGCACCAAAGCCAGGTTGTGGACACTTCTTAGGGTCTTGGGGTGGTCTGGTCCAAGCACCTTCTGTCTGCCCTCTAGTGCACGCTGAAACATCGTCTCTGATTCGCCGTACCTACTGAAGTCTTGTAGCACCAAAGCCAGGTTGTTGACAGTTGTTAGGGTATCAGGGTGGTCTGGTCCAAGAGCCTTCTGTCTACCCTCTAGTGCGCGCCGAGACATCGCCTCTGATTCAC
>ML120549.1:87790-134399 GCA_003788595.2 Choiromyces venosus 120613-1 | reverse complement strand
TCTGGTCCAAGAGCCTTCTGTCTACCCTCTAGTGCGCGCCGAGACATCGCCTCTGATTCACTGTACCTTCCTAGGTCTTGTAGCACCGAAGCCAGGTGGTTGACAGTTGTTAGGGTATTAGGGTGGTCTGGTCCAAGAGCCTTCTGTCTACCCTCTAGTGCGCGCCGAGACATCGCCTCTGATTCACCGTACCTTCCTAGGTCTTGTAGCACAAAAGCGAGGTTTTGGGCAGTTGTTAGGGTTCCGGGGTGGTCTGGCCCAAGAGCCTTCTGGGTACTCTCCAGTGCGTGCCGAGACATCGCCTCCGATTCGCCATACCTTCCTAGGTCTTGTAGCACCGAAGCCAGGTTGTGGACAACTATTAGGGTGTCGGGGTGGTCTGGTCCACGAACCTTCTCCTCCCCTTCCAGTACACGCCGAAACATCGCCTCTGATTCGCCATACCTTCCTAGGTCTTGTAGCACCGAAGCCAGGTTGTTGACACTTGCTAGGGTCGTGGGGTGATCTGGTCCAAGAGCCTTCTGTCTACCCTCTAGTACGCGCCGAGACATTGCCTCTGATTCGCCATACCTTCCTAGGTCTTGTAGCACGGAAGCCAGGTTGTGGACAGTTCTTAGGGTTCCGGGGTGGTCTGGCCCAAGAGCCTTCTGGGTACTCTCCAGTGCGTGCCGAGACATCGCCTCTGATTCGCCATACCTTCCTAGGTCTTGTAGCACCGAAGCCAGGCTGTGGACAGTTATTAGGGTGCCGGGGTGATCTGGTCCAAGAACCTTCTCCTCCCCTTCCAGTACGCGCCGAAACATCATCTCTGATTCGTGGTACTTGCTAAGGCCCTGTAGCAGTGAAGCCAGGTTGTGGACAGTTGCTAGGGTGTCTTGGTGGTTTGGTCCAAGAACCTTCTGTTTGCCCTCTAGTGCACGCCGAGACATCTTCTCTGATTCGCTGTACCTTCTTTGGTGTTGTAGCACCGAAGCCAGGTCGTCGGCACTTCTTAGGGTATTGAGGTGGTCTGGTCCAAGAACCTTCTGCCTCGCTTCCAGTACACGCCGAAACATCGCCTCCGACTCATCGTAGGCACCCATAAATAAAAAGTAGTGGCCCATCCAAGAAATGAGGTCTTCAGAAATGGGGTCCGTGGAATCTTGGGTCATCGCAAGCGCGTGCGGAATGTATGCAGCAGCAGTACCGCCATATCTCCACTCGATTACATCTCGAGGTATTAACCGGGAGATCACTCTTAGTGCGATGGCCTTCCATTGATTCAACTCTTCCGTTGATAAGTACGCACGAATAGAAAGTTGAATCAAACGATGAAGCTCATAAAACGTCTTGCCTTCACGCTTGAAATCTGTGACCAACGAGAACCCCAATAACTTTCCAATAGCTAGACGAAATTTAATTGGATCGTCGATCCCTTCCAGTTCACTTTCTCTCACTAGCTCCTCCAGTATGTTTTGACGATCGAAGAAGGCAATCAACCGGAGAAGACCCGCCGCGGTGGGCATCTGCGTAGTTATTCGGTCAAAAGTGATAAAGTATGTGCCGAGAATGCCTTCGGTCACATCGGCCTCTCGTCGGATGTCGCTAAAGTTCTGCATAAGTAGCGTTGTCCGTAGTTGATCGTTTTTCTGGAAAATGGACCAGTAATCGGAAGGCGATGTCTTGGTCTCAGCCATAAAGGCTGCTGCACCCACCACAGCCAGTGGTAGATAGTCCAGTGAGTCCAGGATCATCGGGACAACTTTTCGTTCTTCATCTTCCAAATCGTCCCGGCTGGGGAAGCATTTCGAAAACAGCTCCTGTGCTTCTTCCCTTGCCATTTTGCTCACTTCGATAGCATTGCAGCCCTGCCTACTTGCAACCACTTGAGATCTGGTCGTAAATATCACTGTCCCCTTACCCTGTGGCACAAACTTCGATAAGGTGCTGTCGTTTCTAAGAAAGTCTTCCTCATTGTCCGCATTGTCGATAACTAGGATCCAGTCGCCACTTTCTGGACCTTCAAACCATGCCTTGATACTGAACAAGAATTTCTCTTCGTTTGTCTCCGCGCTAGCCCGTGGAATGCTAACATGCTGTGCAATAGTCCTGTATCCCTGGCTAAACTTTAATAGCCCACTTCCGTGTACCCAGAAAACATCACAACCGCGCTTGCTAGCTCGCTGATAAACGTATTCGAGGGCAATTTGAGTTTTTCTAAGCTATGTTAGTATAGCCTCTCTATGGCGAATTAATGAATATGTACCCAGAACCTCCTAACCCATGGAGTGCGACGCGGTTATGAGCCTGACTTGCGGAAAACTCCTTTACGGACTCAATGATACTGTTACGGCCGGTGAATGCGCTGTTCCTGCTATAAGGAACTATCCAATAAGGCCTAGATGCCACTGGCGGTTCTGATTGCGCGTTAGATCTTTGCTGGAAATTGGGGGCGAATGTGATAATACCCCGGTCTCCAGTTCTAATCATACACCCTTGATTTATCACTCCGAAATTTGTAACGTTGCGGACCGTATGCACGTCCCTGGTAATATTATCATTACCAAGTACGTTATGATCCCCCGCATTCCCGCTGAAGCTTCCGTGGATGTTGGATTGAATTTCGGTAATTCTGACAAGAATCTTAGATGGGTGCTGATCTGGTTTGAAAATAAAAAGGTAGATTAATCGGGATACCCACTGATCCATTATATTTAACGGTATATTCAGCTGGCTGTAATTCTGTTTTTGAATCGTGTGAATGATAAAAACCAGATGTAGCTAGCTTGTTTGAGAAGGATGGTCTACTTGTCGCTTATCGCAATAGTTGAAAGCAATCCTTTTGCGATTCTTAATATAAGTCAAAAACACGAGATATTATGATAGAATGAGGAGCGAACCCTGGATACTGAGATGAATAATTATTTGATTCCGTCACAGTTGTGGGGGTAAAATCCGAACTAGAGGTGGTCGATTGCGGTGGGGAATAATCTTTTGCTGTGATGTGAACAGTATGTGTAAAAGGGTGTAGCAACGAAAGGTATACTGGCAATGCAGAAATCAGAAATCAGCAGCCTTGGCCGCCGGGCTGACCCAAGGACTTAAGAACCTGAGAATGCAACAATACGGCACTGTATCCCTCATTCCGTCCTCTGCATGTTTGGGCTGCACTTCTGTCGGTACTTGCATGGGCAGCGTGCGGCTAGCATTTGTGTTGATGTCTGACTTTACCATTGGCACAAATGCAAGAACCTCATGAATACCATTTAGTCTCCTGCAGCTGCCCATTTTCGGTCAACAATTAGCCGGGAAATTCAGAAAATACAAAATCTGGGCTTATCAACCAATCCTGGTCCAGTACTTGAATACCAGTTGGCTTGTTAAACCCCGCCCTGGATAGACACCTTTTCCTATCAGTAACATTTCGCTCGATTCAAGACTGCCGAACCGTCAAGTTGAAACACACACACGATCCTACCTTCCAGCCAATCCAATGCCTATGTTCCACGATGGTGCATAAGACAGCCTGAGGGAATAGAAAGCACCAAATAATGGTGAGGTTATCCGGCTTGCAGCGCTATGCATGCGCGCGCATTTGAAAGATTCCCAATAGAAATTAAACGATTGGTTCAGTCCAGTACGTCGCAGGAGGCTGGCGGTAAAAATGGTAAACAGAACCGTAGATTATAAGTCAGATCATGTTACTCCACCCCTTTGTTTCAATACATTCTGAAGCTGTAACGAATTGGAAAATTTCATTAGCACGGTTCAGTGCGATGTGGTGGTCCAAGACTCTTGCAAATATTCCCTCAGCGTGCAAAGATTCGGTAAAAACCACTTGCTTTCATCAAATTAACACAATACCGTATTGTGGAGGAGAAATTATGTAATGCTAGAGTTGGGTGGTAAACCCCCTGTTGTAGCTAGGGCTTAATGGCCGTGACATTTGTTTCCTAGCTAGTTTGTTTTCGGGTTAGGTCATGTGACTGGTGCAGCCTTAAACCTTATTTCCATTCTAACAAGCCCGGGGGTAGGTCCCATTTCACGAACTTAATCGTATCTAGCTGACCAGTGTGAGATACTCCCCCCAGCCAAGAGCCCCCTAAAAGAAATCCACCTCCTGGCCACCTGCTACAAATACATCATTAACAGCCCACCCACTGTCTCGCTAAACCTCCAACACAAAAGAAACTCTGCCCGGCAGCCAACCAAAGTCACCACCAATCCCCAAGTAACCAAAAAGGCCCCAATTACTGCATAGTCATAGAAACTCCCCCCAACTCTGATGGTTTTCTGACGTGACCACCACAGCAGATGAATTTCGAAACCTCTAACTAGCCGAGGGGTGGGATAGCTTTTGACTGTCCCCCAGTTCGTGAGTCCGTATAGACTTTTCCTGAATATGGTCCACCCAAGAGAGGAGAAGGGGTAACAGGCTGTTGGCTCCCCCTGGTTGAAATGGCTGCTTCGTGAGCAGGTGCACCAAAGTGAAAGGGAGGGGCAAGGTTAGCGTTGCCTGGAAGGCCAGGACTTCCAAGAATGTGTAACTACACCAAGGCTACTAGATAAGTCATCTGGAAGTTCCAAGGTATAGTGGGTGATTTTGGGGGTCAAAGCCATTCCCCGCAAAGTGGGAAGGTGAAGACACCCCTTGAGTTGGGTTGCCAGGGGGCTACCCAGGACTTTTGATAGTTGCCTAGTAGAAATAAAAAACTTAACTCCTAGGTCTTACATGCTGAAGGGTGGTGGTGGGTTTCTAAAAAGGAAGTCTGGAATGGTTGCAAAAAAGAATGAAAGGCTATCAAAATCGTGTTCATGTCTGTATTAGGTGGTGTCGATAAAGAAGGTATGGACTTGGGCCTCAAGAGGCTCCTCAAACCATGGACTGTAATCCCAGCCATCTGCCAATGCTAAAAAGGATGTGGTCCCAGAAAAGGGTGCCTTTGGTAGGTGAGCGTGCTGAGGCCTCTAAGGGCATCTAGGGGGCATATCAATAGCCAAACAAAAAAAAGCAAGCTGAGGAACATTGAAAACAATGAATCATCCAAGGTAAGAATGAAGACTTTAAAGCCATCATGAAAATCGCTCACAGGGTGTTGATTGGGTGAACCCCCCTGTAACACCAAAAGACCCCTAACCCATAAAGGTGAGAAAGGGTGCATCCTTGTGGGGCGCTTGGGAGTTTTCTGTGGTACGGTAGTTGTCAACCACTCATCAGACATCAGCAGACAACAGCAGCCAAGGGCTACACGAGAGACATCCCTAGAGAGGGATGACCGAAGACAGAGAAGAGCATCGAGAGCCGCAGCAGAATAGATACAGTAGAGAATTCGAGAGTTTGAGAGTTTTTTTCTTTTCTTTTCTTTCTTTTCTTTACATTTTAGTTTTACGGTCATAGTTTGAGAGACAGAAAAGTATTCCCGGACAGTGGGAATTTTATTTTTCTTGCAGTTGGTGGTTTTAGCACATTGTGAACTTGCAGAGAGAGAGTGACCGAGCTTCGAGCCAACCCTCAGCATACCGAACCGAAAAGCCTTCCCTTCCAGAGGGAGAGGTCTACAGTATTTGTAAGCTTAAACCTAACCACCTCGCCTAGACTAGTGAGCTTTGAAATATCCTAAATCGGGGAAACTAAGCTTTATCGAATTATCAACAATCTCAAAGATTTGACCTATCCTAGACCTTTGGAAAATTTTTGGATTACGACTTGGCGTACCAGTACTGAGAAACAAAAAAAGGATCCTTCCGTTTCAAGGCACCTATCGGAAATGAAATGGACAGCGAAGGAAAAATACTCGCTGGGCAGTCGAGCAGAGGGGAAGAAGTTCACTTCTCCAACAAACAGGCCGAAAAAAGGGGAATCGAAAAGGCAAAGCAGAACAAACACTACCAGAAGGGGCAATCGCCGCACACACGACTAGAGGTCAAATTTATTCGTCCGAAGTGAAAATATAATTCCGTCACTGGAATTGCTATCAAAAGAAGAAAGAAAAGATTTGTAAAAAGAAAAATAAACCCGTGTTCCCGATCCCGATGTCCGTCCGTTGACCGCTGTTCCTCTCGTCTGTCTCCCTGTTCCGCGTTGTCCCTTCCTCTTGTTTTTCTTTCGTTCCCTCCTGATGCTTGCCCCGCCTAACTACTAATTCCCTTGCCAAGCCATCAACCGAGCTAACTAGCAAACAAAACCGAGGTAACTAGCAAACAAACATTTCCCCTCTTCCACTAAATGTCCAACCCCTGACCCTCATGACAACTAGCTTATCTGATCAAAATAAAACACAACTTCTAGCTAAAACCTTGCAGACCATTTTCCTCCCCCACAGTACTAGCCATTTTTTTTTTAGTCTCCGGAATGGGAAAAACAGAGGTGATTCAGTTACGGTATCAGCGAAGGCCTCACTACAGTAATCCACGGCAAGCAAGAACACAGTGACGCGAGAACACCCATCCCAATTATAGGGCAGGGATTATTTGTATGCATTCTCGCTACACCACTGGACCAAATGAATCTTATATCATCCTTGAACAACATATCATCAGTCCCAATATCAGGTTAGAGTGTTACCTTCCCCTACCTGATGAAATATTTTTTTAGACCTTACAGCAAAAAAAAAGGAGGAGCATGTCAGTCATATTTGGAAAAAAATGCTTGACCATAATTTTGTAAAGTCTACTATCATCTATCAGTGATATATGCTATCATAAATTATAATTTCTTGTATAATATCCTTTTAAGTTTGGAATAGTGTATAAGGAGAATCTGATATCAGGTGACCAAAAGTATGGTCACAAAAAACAAAAAATACAAATTCAGGTAAAATATCTTGAATGGCATAAAGTGATATTACTGAATGAGTATGGTAGTTTGGTAAAGAAAATAGAATATTGCAAGCATTATAAAATATTAATTATTTGTTTAAATAGAAAAAAAGTAAATATGAACTGATATCTAAGGTAATACTAATTATACCCTTTATTACAGCTAGAGAAGTAGTATTTTACTAAAACTATAACTAAAGAGAAGGGAGAAAGAATTAATTGCCTGTCAAGCTAATATTAGTTTGGTAATAAAAACTTTATAAAGGGTTGAGAAATAGGTTGGAACTTACAATATACTAGGAAGTAATCATGATCAGAGTCAGAAAAAATAGTATAAAAACTATGTATTAGTATTATTAAGAGTTAGTATTCTTCAAAACTTTAGAATATAAGTAACAGAGATGGAGAAGATAAAACATTACCTTTTTTATAAGAATATTAAAAGAAATATTGAGAGCAGAGAGGTTCAAGTTTATTGACTCAAAGAGGTTAGTGTGATGGTGTTAAATAAGAAGTAGAGTGTCATAAAAGGGTTCAAAGTACTCCTTATATACCTATAGTATTTTGATGCCAAGTCAAATAAAAAATATGATAACATCTATGGTTTGTCCTGTAGTATACAATTAAGCCACCTGCTGCAATAATATTAAAAAGTATGTCCAAATATTTAAGAAAAATATTGGTTCATTTTATAGAAAATCTTACAATTAACTTTCAATTTCTTGCTCCCAGAATATTATAGTCATTTTTGGATGTACATAAAACTTGTCCCCTGTTGTCATGCTTATTCCTTATTTTCTGATGGCATGATTTTTGGCCTTACTAGTGTCAGGTTAGCATATCATTTTATTACAGCAGTTTCCCCTCATATCTGATGCCAGATCTCTGTAAACTTTCAGGTGGTATAATGTGACCTCAGGTCAAAAATATGACAGCACCCACAGTTGGTCCAGTGGTGTAGCCATTTTTTTAAGTCTCTGAAATGTGAGTTACACATTCTTGAGGCCAGGTTATGGTATCCCTCTCAATATTTGGTGTTACAGTATTCTACGGCAAAGTGAGCCCACAGTATACACCACTGGACCAACTGCGGGTGCTGTCATATTTTTGACCTGAGGTCACATTGTACCACCTGAAAGTTTACAGAGATCTGGCATCAGATATGAGGGGAAACTGCTGTAATAAAATGATATGCTAACCTGACACTAGTAAGGCCAAAAATCATGCAATCAGAAAATAAGGAATAAGCATGACAACAGGGGACAAGTTTTATGTACATCCAAAAATGACTATAATATTCTGGGAGCAAGAAATTGAAAGTTAATTGTAAGATTTTCTATAAAATGAACCAATATTTTTCTTAAATATTTGGACATACTTTTTAATATTATTGCAGCAGGTGGCTTAATTGTATACTACAGGACAAATCATAGATGTTGTCATATTTTTTATTTGCCTTGGCATTGAAATACTATAGGTATATAAGGAGTACTTTGAACCCTTTTATGACACTCTACTTCTTATTTAACACTATCACACTAACCTCTTTGAGTCAATAAACTTGAACCTCTCTACTCTTAATATTTCTTTTAATATTCTTATAAAAAAGGTAATGTTTTATCTTTTCCATCTCTGTTACTTATATTCTAAAGTTTTGAAGGATACTATCTCTTAATAATACTAATACATAGTTTTTATACTATTTTTTCTGACTCTGATCATGATTACTTCCTAGTATATTGTAAGTTCCAACCTATTTCTCAACCCTTTATAAAGTTTTTATTACCAAACTAATATTAGCTTGACAGGCAATTAATTCTTTCTCCCTTCTCTTTAGTTATAGTTTTAGTAAAATACTACTTCTCTAGCTGTAATAAAGGGTATAATTAGTATTACCTTAGATATCAGTTCATATTTACTTTTTTTCTATTTAAACAAATAATTAATATTTTATAATGCTTGCAATATTCTATTTTCTTTACCAAACTGCCATACTCATTCAGTAATATCACTTTACTAGCAAGAGCCCCCTCGAGACCTCGAGTCTTGTCAAGTCTTTCTATTAAACTTTACTTAAATTCGTCCATAAAACAATAGAAAACATAATCTATATCTTGGTTTCTGTCCATATAACCATATCAGATAACGTTTTTGACAACCTACAGCTAAGAATATCCAGTATTACGCAATGCACAACTCAAAAATAAGTGGTATAATGTTATTCAGTTATTATTGGGAATATATTATAAAGTCATACCCATTATTATTGAAGCTAGGATTAGAGATAGACCTTATTTTGTATTTTATTTTTTTAATATAACTAATATAAAGAAATAAAACATTATAAAGCAAATATCGATGACTGCTAAACGAAATTGTCCGCAGCTGAATTTTTATCTATATATTTACTGCATGTTGAAATTTAGAAAACATATGGAGTCTAGTGATATGATGACAGATTTGATAATAGAATAAGAGAATTTCAATCTAACAAAAAAAGTATGTATTAAATTAGTGAATAAAAAACTTACAAAAATAATCAAGGTAAAAAATGATTGAACTTGCATTCACCTCATTAGTTATACTATTTAGATAAAACTCAAATCAAAACCTCTGGAAAAACAATATTGTCTGTAAAATTTAGTTCAGTTGTAGAAGGAAGAATGGCCAACCCATCAAGTGAGGTAACCCTTGATAAGGCCACATAAAGTTGACCATGGGTGAAGGCATTACTTCTCAAATCAACCCCTACATGTGCTAAGGATTGACCTTGGGATTTGTTCACAGTCATAGCAAAGCAAATGCGTATTGGAAACTGCTTCCTCTCAAGGATAAAAGGAAGATCTTCCTCACTTGTTGTGAGTTTGATTTGTGGTAGTAGATGAACTTTTCCATCCCATTTGCCACCAAGTAGGGTAACCTGCAAGCAATTTCTGCCAATTCCAACTACTCTCATTCTTGTGCCATTACACATGCCATACTGTGGACTTAAATTGCGAATCAGGATTACAGGGGCCCCAATCTTTAATTTAAGGCAAGATGGTGCAATTGATGGAATGTCAATAATTTGTAAATACTCCATAGCATAAGGTTCAGCAGCAGCCTGATCATTCACTTCAACTTTGTTGGCAGCATGAAAAATGTGTTCCACACCAGGCATGCATTGTAGGAGAAGTTCATTGAAGTCATTAACTATATCATTCTTATAGGCAAGGATTGCACGACCAGTAAATGTTGCATGAACAAATGGTGCATCTTGCATAAGCATTGGAGGATAGACTTGAGCACAAAGATCTTCAACTGTTTCTGATCTTCGAATGTATAATGGTAAGGTTTGTTTTCCATACATCAATGGATCTGACACTAATCTTTTCAAGAAGTCCAAAAACTCTTGGTTCGCTTCATTGGCCGCCACCCTCATATTTCGCTTCAGTTTAAGAATTTTGAGATGATTCCAAATTGAAGAGTGCTGAATATAGGCAGCCACAGTTGCGTGGCGAGAGCCACGTCGGATTACTGGTAGTATTTGTGCAAAGTCACCTCCCAAAACTACTGGTATACCTCCAAACAGATCATTGTCATGCTTTCCACAAATGTCATTTAATGACCAGTTGACAGCCTGAAAGCAAGCCTTATGCTGCATAGGGACCTCGTCCCAGATGATTAAAGCAGTTTTCTGAATAAGACTTGCAATGAAGGAGTTTGCTGGAATGTTGCACATTGAATTCCCATCATTATTTAGGGGAATCTTAAATCGTGAATGAGCTGTTCTACCTCCTGGAAGCAGTTGGGCAGCAATTCCAGATGAGGCCACACAGAGTACAATCTTCCCTTGGGCACGAAAATGTGAGCAAAGACAGTTGTATAAAAACGTTTTTCCAGTTCCTGCTGGACCATGAAGAAAGTATCCAACATCTACTCTCAATTGTAAGTGTTGCTCATGAAAAGTAACCCCTTCGATAATGGTCCTGAAACATTCTTTTTGTTCTTTGTTTAGCTGTGTTTCAAGTGATTCAGCAAGCTGTCCCTGCTCCTCAATATTGTAATTCATTTCTTCAACAATTAGGGTATTGCTTGCATTTTCACCTACAACTGTCCAATCCAAGTGTTATGGGGTAGTCCAACCGTAGATAGGGCCAGTAGGTCTAGGCCATAAGCTTCTTGAAATGAGGTAAGGTAGGATAAAACGAAGATTGTTAAGGTAGGCTCGTATTTCCCGAAGTGTTTAAAAAGAATATGTGTAATAATAGTTTTTTCAAGAGTAAGTTAATGAATATATTAATAAGATCTCTTCTCCGTTGCTTGATGTTTCTGATAGCTGGGAGTACCTGGATATTTATATTCCGCATCTGGGTTATCGCGGGCTACAACCAACTCCCATACTATCTAAGTACCTCCGTCAAAAACCTCTTAAAATTCTTAAGTGCAAACACCTTTGACCCTGAGAATATTTGCCTCGCTTAGCTTTGATCTCTTCAAACTCCTATTGTTTCTGAGGGGTGTGAATACCCCTCCAGTAGGTAGCCTTCGATCTCTCTACTATATGAACTTAATTTGAGTATGCCACCCTAATGGCAACTATACCAATTGTTCTGCCTCAAAACATAAAGTGATCAGCTTTAATGAATGAGCGTGGCCATTGTGTTGCATATTGATGCATCACAAGGCCCATCGGATATATGGGGTTTTTTGCTCTGGATCGAGCCAATAGCTTATCCAGCGAAAACCTCTCATACCAATTCTTGAGTAGGCCCTCTTGGGGCACTACTTCTTTCAAAGCAAGAGGCTCAGCCTAATAACTACCCGTCGGTGTTATTAGATCACGATGCTCAGGTTGTTATCTAGTTGGTAGAAAATATCTCATACGAGAATATTTTATTAACTAGAAATAACTATATCATGTCAGGGATTTGAACACATGACCTATCCCTAAAATCACGTGATCCACCAACTAGACTACTCCATATGCCTAACACCAAGTGGGGAGTAGGAAGCCCATAATCTTCCAATTTTGTACCATACTCTGACAAATATTTCTGGATTAAATATAATCCATAATCTAGATGGATTTCAGGTTGGTCTTGCATAATTCCCGGAGGAAGTTGGAGTCGTCCTGTCATTATCATAAAAGGAATATCGTCACAGAAGTTTTCTTTAAACTTATTCCAGATTTCTAGCGGGTTGGACAGGGTTGTATAATGTAAAGTCATTGCAAACAAATGACGTAATGAACTTCCAGTAATAAACTGGACTCCCTCTGTGAAAAGTGATATCCATTCACCATCATCCTCTAATAATCCCATTGCGAGACATGCTGCTTTAAATGTTGGATGAATCTGATTGTTCACCGTCCGCAAATCCTCAAAACCTTTTGCTCCACGTTTTACAGTCAGAAGAAGCTGTAGGTAATATCTTTCTCCCATAAAGGGGCTTGCAGAATACATCCGCCCTATTGCTAGCCCCTTCTGCCGCTTCTTCCAACCGAATTTGCAAATATATACAAACTGTTCTGGGAACTCATGATATAACAACTCTGCCCCATCAACATTTTCATTGTTATATGTAAAGAATGCCATTAAGGTACTCATTGATGCTTCTATCCATTGGCGTAGCGCATTGTGATCCTCATGTTCTGAAAAGTACACTGGCTGGTCTCCAGGCAGATGAATCGATAGCTTTGTAACTGGAGGGAGTTCCTCATAGGTACTAAATTCAGATAGACGCCACATTGCCTCTGTTGGGCCAATGTATCTTCCACTCAGGTGTCTAGTAATCTCATCATGGTCAGATTGAATATTAGCAGTTGCTCGATCCCCACCCTTGTAAATATATTTGTGAATATATTTGACTGCTCTAATCGACCCACATACTTCCACATTAATATGGGCATTATATCGAAGACTTAAGTATGGACTGTATGGCACCACTCATTGGTTGTCGATTCTTGCAGTTGTACCAGGTCCAGCATTTGCAACAGGAATTGTAAAAAAGTGTCCTGTATCTCGACGCCTATATACTGGATATCCATTTTCATGAATCATAGTCTCATCTTGAAAGGGTTTTGGGTAGCCTTTATGGCATGTTTTTGAGAATGCTGGATTTAGTCCTTCAAAACACAGTGTACTATAATTTCCACCAGCACAGCTTGTATGCACCATAGTGGATTTTATTATCCTAGCAAGCTCTCTCCCTTGAGCATTAGTTTCATCTGGTAGCTCTGCTGATATAAGCTCATCAATAGTTTCGGCAGTTAAAAATGTGGCATTGGTATTAAGAAAGAGTAAAAGGTGCAAATGTGGGAGACCTTGCTTCTGGTACTCTATAGTCCAAACCCAACCATTCCACTTGCCAATGATCTCCTTATGCCGTAACTGATCAAGTAAATCCCGAACCTTTAGGTAGAAGACTCTGGCCACCAAATCTGGCCGATCAGCTGCTACCTGTCCAGGCAATAACTCTTGTTCAATTTCTGCCCACTTGGGATTGGCAGTAAAAGTGATAAAGAGTGAGGGGCGACCAAAATGACGGACTAAGGCCATACTATCTTGATATAATTGTTGCATAAACCGGTCACCGCCAACATAACTTGATGGAAGGACAACTCTTTTCCCAACCTCTTGAAGGTTTATATCTTGTTGTTGAAGGACATCTGTAAGACCATTGTAAAGATCTGCACGAATATTTGACTGATGTCTCTTCAACCATGCCAGCTTGTTCTGGTCACATACTGCCCAGGCATCTACCAGAAATTGTTGAAATAGTCGTTTTGCCTGAAATATCGTCATCGCTTCATCTGTCTGTGGGTATAGGCAAAACCGATAAAAGGCACGTTGATGCATCCGAACTACTTGTCGTTGCCCGTTTTCATTTCTCAGTTCCCGCCCCCAATGCCATCCGAGTTCCCCATTGGGGAAAAGTAAAACGTAATGCATTGGTAAATAAGATGCATGGTTCTGGTTGATTATTGTAAATCTCTCACTTACAGGCCCTGAATTGTCTCTTTTGGCCAGTACCAAATCACGACACCCGGCCTCTCCGTATTCTTCAGGAAGAATCAATGCTACCTCATCACTTGTTGGAAGGTTCTCCCACCTTCGGTCAGCTCCAGATTCAACAACCAACTGCATCTGGGGATTGAGAATAATTCTAAACTCTCCACCTCTCTCCTCTGCTTCTTCCATTCTTTCCTTTGCAGTTTTATACATCTGTATAAGTGGTGAACATTCTTGAAACATCTGTGTCAATGCCAAGATGATCTCAGTATCGAGCCCCTCAGCTCTTGTTGTACAAGCTTGAGCAGCAAAGAGTGGATCGTATAGATATATTTGTGAGAAAGCGGCATCTCTTCCAGTTGGTGCTTTTAATGGTCCTTGAAGATGATAAACCGCACCATGGACTTGGAAAAGATGCAAACCGCCACCTTGGGCAGTTGTTCTGTTGTCCATATTATAACTAATGGAAGTAAATGCAAATAGACTGTTCCATCTTCTGACATCCTTAAGAAAGTTCTTTGATTGTAACATTGTACCACCCATCAAAGAATTAAGAGGTTCCGGAAGCTGCTTAAGTTTTTCAAGAACAACATCACCATGTTTACAGCATGATTCGAAGCTGTAACCATGTGCCTGTCTGCGTCTGCTTGGTTCCGCTTTCCAATGTTTGGCATGGCAGTGAACACAGACTATATTCATAGTACCAAGGTTGTGAGCAGTCCAGTAGGCCCGATTCCTGGTAAACGCGAGATTCAAGGTGGGTGATGGTGGATGAGCAACCATCGGAACTGCATCCCCTGAAGCAAGATTGCTGACTCGTACAGCATTACGTCGATTTCTTTGTGATAACTACATGGTTATTACAAGTTGTTAGTATATAGTTTTCTAATTCTGCATAGTAATAATGAATGATTTATGTTGAAACCAACATGTTAATAGCAAGTGGAGATTAACACATACCAGGCAGTTGCGGCATGCTTTACGCAATATTCCAGCAACATCTCGATCAAAATCTCCTGCCCCCTTTTCCTGATGGCATCGGTAGCATCATTGCATAATGGGTGTATTCATTCTGCTTCCTACTGTTTCTCGCATTTCGTGGATTAGTAAACTCATACTTGACAAGATTATCGAAGTTAAATTAGTATAGGTGATTGATGGATACCTTCAGGAAATACTACTTCAAATAGTGAGGAGGAGAAAAATAAAATATTGCAATAAGGTCTGTAAGACTATGCAATACTATTACGAAAAGAAGGAACCATGTTAGCCAAAAGATACATGTTAAAAGAATGCTTAAAAGTATGATAGACCAGTGGGAGGTAAAAGTAATTATTTATGTAGAATTGAGTAAAGGGAGAGTGACAAAGAGGTGGAAATAGAGAGTTTAAAGGAGGATGAAGGAAGATACATACCTAGAGGAAATAGAATACCCAGTGAAGAAAAAAAGAGGGGGGGAGGTAATCGATTATCTCCAAAGATAAATAAAATTGAGAAGAAAGGGAGCAAGATAGGGGGAGAAAGGAAATTCTAGTAAAATCAATATTAAGATATTATAATGAAGAAGGAAAGATATTGATAAGGGCAAAAAGGGTGACAGGAATGAGAATAAGATTGGAGGAAAAATCTTTTCAATAGAAAAGAGTGGTGGATGATATCGGAGGAAGAGGATATGAAGGGAATAGAAGGAAGAAATAAGAGTAGAGACGGGGGATAACAGCTCCTTATATACTATCAAAGGTCAATAAAGTGATTGGAAGAATATAGAGTGAAAGGGCATGGTTAATTACGGTCACTTCAACACATAGTGTTGTGACTGGTTTCTTGACCTCCTTGGCAGAGGTTTTTTCTTGGCAATATTGTTTCAATCATTAATGTTGCTTTTCTCAATAAGATTCTTATCAGATAATCTAGACAACACTTTAACTTAATTCTATATAGTTCTATCGAGATTTTTTTCACTTCTTTATAACTTCCTTTCCCTTTGTATTCCTGTTTTTCTTTTTTCTTTTTTTCTTTTTTTCTTAATTTATATCTATATTTTTCTGTAACTTTGTTTTACATTTTGTGTTCATTACCAGGGCAACCACGTTCTTATCAGATTATCAGATCACCCATTGACTTATTTGTTGTACAGTACTATATAGATGCCATTCAAGATATTTTACCTGAATTTGTATTTTTTGTTTTTTGTGACCATACTTTTGGTCACCTGATATCAGATTCTCCTTATACACTATTCCAAACTTAAAAGGATATTATACAAGAAATTATAATTTATGATAGCATATATCACTGATAGATGATAGTAGACTTTACAAAATTATGGTCAAGCATTTTTTTCCAAATATGACTGACATGCTCCTCCTTTTTTTTTGCTGTAAGGTCTAAAAAAATATTTCATCAGGTAGGGGAAGGTAACACTCTAACCTGATATTGGGACTGATGATATGTTGTTCAAGGATGATATAAGATTCATTTGGTCCAGTGGTGTAGTACCAATGGTGCTGCCTCAGCGAGGCGAGGCGACATAC
Source organism: Choiromyces venosus 120613-1 (assembly GCA_003788595.2). Lineage (NCBI taxonomy): Eukaryota > Fungi > Ascomycota > Pezizomycetes > Pezizales > Tuberaceae > Choiromyces > Choiromyces venosus. Next base: position 118,075 of record ML120549.1, on the reverse strand, counting down.
TCAGCAAGGCACTTCAAGTACGGTATGATAGATACTCCGGTAACTACGGTCAAGCCACTTTGAAACCCTGGCGCCTGGCTGGGGGCTGACATAATCAGATTCTATGGCATCGCATCATGAAGTTGAAGTTTCAAAAGCGCCACGCCGGCGGGGGAAATTGTTCAAGCGCAATTTGAGCATCGAGAACTCTCTTGATGATTTTTGAGAGAGAGACAAATTTCGTAAGAGGATATATGAATGAACGAGAAAATTTAGCTAGCGAAAGAAAAAAAAAAAAGATGAGACTAATTTTGGGGATGTGAACAGAAGTTCCGAGTTTGTACTGTCCTACGCATCTTTGCCATGAAGGACGCCGGCCGCGGAACCTCGTGAGGGACTGAGAATACGGTACTAGGTCCAGTCGCGACGAGGTAGTAACCGGACAAGGCAAGAATTACCTATGTGCGATCTGCGTCAAAACAGCGAAAATAATTCTTGTCTGGCCCTTACTACCTTGTCGCGACTGTACAGTACAAGTAAATCCCGAGTTTACCTTCACTTCTTCACCATAATTCGGTAGCCCGCATTTTTCTCGGCAAAGACGTGCATGTGCTCGCCAAAATAAACTGTCTGTCCCCGACTTTTACCTACGCGGCTACGCCATATCAACAGCTACACCACACCATCCATGAAAGAATTTTACTTACTTCTCATTACTTCCCAGCAGGACCAGAGATAGTGGTTTTTAGAGACACCCAATTTATGAGAGGTAACTATCCACAGAATCTTCTTATTGCTGAGCCTGCCAAACGAGAGGGATTGCCGCGTTGCCACTGGCGGCTATGTCCGTCAGTCTACCCGAGTAAGATTTCGCCCGGGAATTTATGTGGGATACCTACCCCCTTTCGTTTTGATTGGAGCTTAGCAAGATTTGTAATTCTATTAAATTTTTTATCAAGTTATAGTATTCCCTCATTCTAATTTCTACTACAGGGATAAATAACACGGTTCTTTTGGTTGAATGATTGTGGCACAGTAACCAATTTCATCGCTTCTCACTCGGATTTGCCGCTCCCGGCTGAAGGAAATCATTTCACCAGAGCACCACGTTATACTTTCTTAACGGTATATGATCAGCCTTATGCTTACTCCTTTGGCTACCCATTGCTTCTAAAGATAACGGCTTATTATTATAATTGCTACTCCTATATTTTAGCAGTTATAATTTGTCTTAATATTGGGTTAGATTCAATTATATCAAAAAAGATACATCGCTTTATTTCCTTTACCTCCCCTTCACAGGACTTATATAAATTATACGGGTATCATGGGTTCCCGGGGTATTTGGTCAATCAGGTTGGGTCCCTCATGGCTCAATTGGGTTGGGTTTCGTCCAGGTTGACCAATATGCTACCCGGGTAGCCCCATTTCGGGGCTTGGACTCTAGCACTCTGAGATGGATAGCCCGAGTTTGAATTGAAAAAAGATTTTAAAGTAACAATCGTCAGAAGTGGGTATGAATGCTAAAAGGTATGAAGCCAAATTTATGAGAGAAAAAAGCAAGAAAAGAAAAGAAAAGAAACCGAAAGTATCGAAGCTATAATGTCAAGAACTCCTTGTCTCGCAATGTACTCACCCACCATTCCGGGAGAGCAGGTAAGTCAACCAGAAAGTTCTGCACGATTCCGTAGAAAAGAAGAACAGAAAAAGAGCAAAACGAATCAAGAATATTTTACCACTGCTACCCCCTCGTGTCTTCTCCTTTACCCCCGCCTACTCCGTGCATATTCACGATCCTCTTCTCCACCTCCATCGCAATGCCACGAACATGCCTGCAGTAAATTTTCTCATCGTGCCAGTATTTGAACACCTCCGCTACCCCAGAAGCAGCGGACATCTCAAGGTCCAACTCCAGGGCACGAAGCATGCGCCACATAGCGTCGCAAATATCGAATGTCGGGCGATTTCCGTGGTACGGGTGAAGGCAGGCGACGCACGCTTTTGCGAACCGCAGACGCTCCCGAGAACGGATAAGTTTCATATCGAGATAGTACTTGCCGAGAAATTTGGTGACGGCGGTGGACGCAACGGTGCGCTCCCGGCACCACAATTTTATGTCCTTGGTACTACGGTCGCGCCTATTCCCGTTCTGGAGTTTGAGGGTTAGTTGGATTGCTTCGGCGTTGACGTTCCCGAGTAGGACCCCCGGGGGTGGAACTGTGTGGTTTGTGGTTAGATTAGGTTCAATGAAGTCCCGGCGGGGAGGGAGGTGTCGGTGGAGGTCTACCTTTGCGGGGTGGCATTTTGGCTCTAGTGGCTGCTTCACGATACCTGCAAGCTTGAAGACTTTCACCACGGCGGCGACCTTGGCGGGAAAGATTCTGTCAGCCTTGATATATTATACCCTCAACGATGCGGGATGGTTAACTTACGGCCATTTGACTTGGCTTCTTCATCAGAAGACGAGTCATCATCATCTATGATGATTATGGAACCAGCAGGATTAGATGATGCCGGCTTCTTTTTTTGGGCTGGTTTCGAACTCTGTGGTAATTCCTTGGCCAAAAGACGACCCCGTGATCTTTCCACCAGATCCTTGTCACGGAGCTTTGTGAGAGTTCCGGTCCTGTCCGACAGCAGGTTAATCAGCAGAATTTAATAATATGGAGTAGAGCAGGATGAAACATACTTTGGTAGTTTCCTAGGCATGGCGTTTAGTGGAAGCGGCTAGATGGGTAGGGAAATGGTTGTTCTAAATTGTTGACTTATGCAATGAAGGGTGGTGCGGGGGAGTGAGGATGAGGTCAGAAGGGCATGGTGCGTAGATGGAGGGAATAGATGAGTGTGCGCAACTAGCCATCGGCGCGTGTCCAACCAACCCTAGTCCCATGTTTGTAAGTGCGTTTAGGCATTTGACGCGTAAGAAGGGGAACCGCGAAGAAGACCCTCGACGTCACGATTTACCCTCACTGTTACTTCATTAGAAATCATTTTGCTATCATACTCCAAAAATTCCAAGTGCTTGCCTTGGCTAGTAATCAAATGATGTTTACCCATCAACGTTCTAGGGCTGAAGAATGATTTTTCTACTGTCCACTCGCTCCGGAATTTCTTGTAGTGTCGAGTACATAAACCGCTTAGTTGAATTCCTCCTTTTGAATGAGGCAGGCTTGCAAAAAAAACAAGTATCTATAATGATACTATAACACAAGGGCCGCGAAAACGAGCACCGACTAAGAAATACCGAAAAAACACCCGGCAGGCCTCGAAGTCGACTCTTATATTTGGAGGGAAGAAACTTGCTTAAATTACGACTTAAAAGAAATGAAACGAGTGTGGAAATACATGAGTTTGAATACACAACAATCCTAACAAAGGAACCTTTAGGAGACTAGGCTACGAAAACAAAAAAACATCAAACATCACTCGTTGCACCAGTACCTGTCCAGTGTCATAACTCTTCCATGAGTTTCCTTTCCGGTGTACGTAACCATCCTCCTTAGGTGGCCTTCGCATATGCAACTAACTGACCGCTCTTCCTTCTGGAGTAAATCATCCGTCCGACAACAATGCAACATTACTGGCCCCGCCAGATTAATGCCATTGATGTACCTTTGATGCGTTCCAGCATTCCTCAAGGACACACAGCGTAATTTGCAATAGACATCCGGGCAAGGGAAAGCGGTTCGGAAGCCATATGGTTCACACATGGGGGCATCACTGGTTACTTATAATCTTCAGCTAGTTCCCCGATGCAAGGCGCTAGAGCCTGTTTGAGGACCAGTGGTAATGATCGGGTTGCCAGAAAGATGTGCATCAGCAATAATCTCTCCACAGCGTAAAAATCATATAGGAATCCATTCTCCACCCTGAGCTCTTAAACCATTTAACGCTGTTTACAGCCCCCATCAACTGACGCCTTAGTTGAAACAAAGCTACAAAAGCAAAAGGAAAATATAATCAACTCAGCGTTGTAAAATGTCTACTTTCTCAATGTGTGCCGCAGCATAATTTGTGCTCAACGTCTTGAGTGTTCGGAATATTTTCCTCAGAATCAAGAGCTTGCTGAAGAGTGATTTATGACCCAGGAATATGTAATTGTTACTAGCACCGAACCCTCATGTATGTGATAGATTGTGAGAATCCTTTCAAAGTTTCTTGCCTTGCTCAGCTTGCGTTTGCCTTCCATGATTTCATGTAATAAATCACTGTTAATACTACTCCCCTAATTATTTTTTTGCACGATCCGGTCGTAAATCAATCGGTTAAAGCAATTTTTAGGTAGATGAGACTCTGGTCTCGAGGGCTGGCCTTTAATCATCGATAATCACTCGGTTTACGAAGCCTCGCGTGTTTTATTATGATACGTTCTTAATTCCATCTCAAGTGCGCTAGTTATCGCCTTCGGCAATTCTCTGACTCGTTGGCATAAGTGAGAAATAATTCCCGGGGGTCCCACTGTTTTCCGGACACGACTTCCAGGTCTCATAAGACGTGAGCTTGGACGGTGCAGGAGGAAACCGGACAGACTATCAGTGCGAATGATTTACGCACAAAGGGCCGATTTTGGGATGTGCAGAAAAAGGATGACGAAGAGAGGAGTGCGGGAGGTGAGAGAATATAAAAACAGAAAATACGGAATTGAATTGCCATAGAGAACTGCCCGTATTAGTACCAGAATGGGGCATATTTTGAAACTAGTATAATAGGCCGCCTACTGCACGTTGGTTTTATTTGATAGATTAAAAAGATTCAAAAAGTAACGCAGACCCTGGAATAATTAACACGAAGCAAAATTAAAAGCAGATCCACCAACACCATTGTTCGCCCCGCAACCTCGTTTTGCCCGCTTTAGGCTGCTATATTTTCTGCTGTCTCGCCTTCATTGCTGCTGGGCAGGTAAACACGTTATACGCCCCATTAGCGAAGATATGAAACTAACCTGCTCTGCGGATCCCCTGCTTTTTCACCCTTTTCCTCTCGAGCATGGCAATAAGCCCAGCTTGGAATCTCAAGCAGTCAAAGATGCTACACGACACCCGCCCGTGGGCAAACGTTAGCAACTGTATCAAAACTTTTGAAAGAACCAGAATTCATGTGCATACTTCTCTTTACCGGAATCATGCATCCACATCTCAGCGACATCTCCCCTGGATAGGACCGCGTTGACGTCTTCACGGGACATGAACTGCATGAACCAATCATTCCAGGTCGGGTCACCGGCGAGGAGGAGGAGCCTCGTAGCTCTGCGGCCTTGCGGGCCTTCAGTGGCCAGGGGACTTGCGCGTATCTCTTGAGCGAGAATACGGTAGATGGTGGTCCATTGTGCGGAAGTGATGGGGACCATGCGCCCACGAAATGACGCGGTAGCTTTAGGCATTGTCTGGGAGGTGTTAGTTATCAACGATTGTAAAATTCACCAAGAATTGGGGGGGGGGGGGATGTGTAAGTTTTTGCTCACTGGTGATAAAGAAGGAATAAGTTTTAAATCACCGATGCTTAGTAGATGTATTGTAGGAATGATGTGGGGTGTAGATTTCCTCGTGAGACAAGAGAGGTGTGGGGGGGAGTGGAGTGACGAAGGAGACCAAGGAAATGGAGGAATAGCGGAGTAGATATAGCGCTTATGAGACCAAAAGTAAGTCACATCCTTGGGGTAATCCGCAAAGATTCAAATACATGGGCTCAGGGTAAGGACTCCTGCGACTCAAGTAGTGCAAACATTGGCCCCGCTTATCTTTGATAGAGAAGATTCAAGTGATAAGATGTCTCTTAAGAGCTGATTATCTTTTCAGTAAAGGGTTGTATAACGGGTATTTTATTAAACTATGGAAGGGGGGATAAACGAGTGTAAGAGGTGATGAACGGTAAAGAACATGCATAAGAAACGTAGAAAGGACAGGTCTTTATCCCATAGATTGTAGTGGGCTAGGCTAAGCAGGCCGCTAATCCGAAGGAGCTGTTGATGAAGCCTGCTAGACTAGGGAGGTTCGAAGTTCTCAGTACAGTGAAGGTACACGGAATATGTTACAGGTGCTTCCCTTGTTAGATTAAACAGGGGGGAAACGAAACTGCTGTACTTCACCTCTAAGTGTACAGTGTACCTCCCCAAACAAAGGCACACCAGGTCCTGTATTTTCAGAAAAGATACACCCGTACCGTATCTCATATACCTTCGCTGTGCCGAGAACTTCGAACCTCCCTATTGTTCAGGCTAGTGTATTATCTGTACTGTATTGCACTCAAAGAGCTCCTTGACCCTACTTGCTACCTGAGTCGAGCCGGCTCGAACTTGTCTAAACTCGAGCTCAAGCGAGGCTCGAGCCAAGCTCAAGTTTTTCACAAGAGTTCTACTTGTCAAGGGAGTTGGTGGAGATAGTAGCAGTATGTGCGCAGCAGGAGCTGGAAATTCTATTTTTTTATATTTAATAACTTACTTGGAATGCTATATTCTCTACTCAAGTCTGCCATATGGATCCATCTATAACTGGGCTCAGTGAGTGATATCTTGCAGCTACTAACAGATTGAGGCTGAGCCTAAGGTCTGACTTGAATCGAGCTGGCTTGGGGCGAATGCTATTCGTGGAGCAATCATGCTCAGTTATAATGCAAGCAATTTCATGAGATATCACTCGCTTCCTCATACAGTTTCGAGAGTTGACAATTGGGTACTCTTGCTCACATGATAGTCCTAGACCCTTAGGTTTAGTGAACAACTGGTACTAATACCACTACCATGTTAGCTGGGTCGAGAGGGGTTTTCATGAATAGTTTTTCCTCTACTCAGGACTGTCTTTTCTTGTTGAGCATTTTTTCTACATCAACTCTCTTGTGAAATTGTTCTTTCACATACACTAATCATTACACTACCTCACTTTTATTCATTTTATATATTAGAAGATACCTTTATTTCTGTACAATCTATCTATCTACACAGTTCACATAATATAAGATGTTTTGAAACATTAAACACTTCTAATTGGTGGAAATCAAGTTGTAACCCATTTTTATACTATTTTCTTGGCAGGGAGGGAGTTTTATTTTAGCTTATTTAATAGGATATTATTCAAGTTAGGTAAGAACATGATACCCTGTTATAAAAATACTTGGTAAAATATATATGCCATGATAAATTGTGGAGTTATCAATTCATGTCTGGAAAGTTTATTTTACCTTACATTATATAGTATTTAGCAGAGTAGACTACAAAGCTAACTATTGATTAAATAGATATTAATAATAGTTGGTAGGCTTCATTTCAAGGCTGCATTTCTCAGGAACAGGGAGAAATTAACAGTAGTTGATATCATTAACTGGGAAAAGAAATCTTTCAAATCAGACCAAAGCTAAAGAAGTTAGAGTGATTTGAAGTTAGATAACTTTAAAGGCTCATAATTCATACAAAAATAGTCTGTTTTGGATGATCTTTTTTTAACTATTAGTTAATGACCTACTATTGGTTCTCTATTTATCAGAAATGAGGTTCCATAATGGATACTAAATTATTAAAGCAATTAACTTGAGCTACAAGTTGGAACTTGAAAACTTAAAGGTATTTACTGATTAAGTTAAAATAAGTTTTTATAGTAACTTGAAGTACAAAAAAACAAAAAATACAATTATAATCTGTTAAAGATAAGAAGAAGCTAGTAAGTAGTATGAGAAGGAGAATCTGGGGGTACAGCCAAGCACTAGTTCAACAACTTGAAGAGCAGTAAGAGTTTCTTTTCTACTTGCTTTAACTTTAGATCTAGGAATGAAGAATTTAATAAAAACCTTTGAAAACTAAAGACTTATGAACTTGGAGGCCTAAGATAAGTATAGTTGGAGTAATGGTGAGATTTAAGTTGCAGTAAAAAATATTATTACCATCAAGGGAGTTAATTTGGAGATACAGTGTAATATATTAAGAGAAACCATTGAAGCATTCTGGCTATCACACTGCACCATACATTCCCTAAGTATTTCTTAGCATACATGTGAAATCTATTAAATAATAGCATTATATTAATTAATGTGACCCAACAGGGAAGGGGTAACCAATAAAATAATTACACAAGAAAATCATACCCTGGAAGCTGTATGTGGTTCACACTATGCTATTAAACATAAGTTATTTCATGGCAATTGATAGTAGACCGCATATAGATTCCCCATATATAATAGCACAACTGGGACAAACTAACCTTACTAACATCTTTATCCAGCACTGAAAATATATTCCAGTATCTCAAGTATAGTGATAGTAATTGTATTAATGGATCATCACTTTTTGAAACAATTGGTAGCCCATGGAATAAGGATAGGCTGATCAGATACAGTGACTCCTGCCAGCCGAAGGTTGAGAGACTCAAATCCGAGTGAGAAGTTGTGAAACTTTTTCAAGCTCAATCATTCATACAAAAATAGGAGTAATTTCCTCAATCCTTCACCTCAGCACAATAGCAGAAATTGGGATCAAAAAAATGCCACAATATGGTATAATATGTTTAGGGATCTTGCTAAGATCCTATGGAAATAGAAGGTGGTGGAAGTCAAACATAGTCGGCAAATATTGAGTCACTAACTCTTCACGCCAAGGGTTCTTCATGGGTTAGTTGGGTTACCCGGGCAACGACCACACGAACCCACCCAACTACCGATTACAGGGCTAGAATCGAACAAAGCTAGCCGGGAAAAAGATCCTGGGGAAAACAAAAAATATGATTAATCGAAAAGAACAACTCTGAAGAGTTGTTCCAGCCCATCAACGAAGTTTGCTTATCTGCGAATTTTCGTCAATGGACTGGATGATAAGCTGATAAGACTACTTCATGGATGGACGGCTTACCCAGAAATTCCTGAATGGACTAAGCCACAAAGAATCACTTTGTTTGCGGTTTCAAAAAAAAAAACTTCTTGCTTTACAACACTGGTCGGGAAAAAAATCACTATGATTGTGTGATGTAAGCGGGATAAGCGCCCTACCATCCATACCCGCAGGTGACAAAGTTCGAATCTCAAGCGCCACAACAGCTACTGCCACAACCACAACTTAGACCACCGCCACCACAACCCCCACAACCACCAGCACCACCGCTACAACCCAACGGAGCCAAGCAGCAGCAATTTTCCAAAAAAAATAAAAAATAAATCGACCCAAACTCAACGTTCAGCAAAGAGTTTAAACAAAAGAAATCATACCGGGTTGAACCTACAACTTAAAGTTGACCAACTTATTCGCTTCCTGTTTTTGATCCAGCCACAGAAAGAAGACACGTTGCCGCCGCTACATCAGACGGGTACGGTAGGACAGCCTTACGGTTGCCTGCCAGCCGTGGATAGACCGAAATTATAAGGTTGTTGAGGACGAGCGACGTCGATCTAAGTCTTGCAGACCGCTTTGAATGAACCCCGCCATTGCCGGCCGTCACGAACGAATTGGCACGAGGGGGGTAGCAAGTCTCGGTTTAGGAGAGCCAGGTGTCGATGTCTACAGAGTTGGCAATAATAGTAGGTCAGCACATTTATTGTGGTTGATAGAATTTGACTTCACTTCACTTATTCCTTTTTTTTTCTTTTTTTGCCGATGGTCCGAGTCCTTTGGAATTGTGTTTGTCGGGTGGCCAGTTTTGATCGTGCAAAGGGGGTGATAGTTGATGACTTGGTCCATTCAGGAATTCTTCTTATCAGCTTATCGCCCGGTCCATCCAGGAAACTTCGTGGGTGAGCTAGTCCATACAAGAAACTTCGCGCATAAGCAAACTTCGTTGATGGGCTGGAACAGAGTCGTTTAAGAGATTAAGCTGAAAATAACAGATACAGCTCGGCAACTTTTTAAGTATTTGGAATGGCAAAAGGTAGGTGATCTGGTTATGGTACAACCGATGCGTGCACTGGAGGCCTAATTTCGAGTGTAAAGCCGTAACCCACCCCCCCCTCCCCCCCCCGGGGGTCAGGTAACTTACAGTCCGATTACTTTAAAAATGGCTTAGTAAATCAAAGCCTATGGAGTTTTTAGAATGGTTCGATCAAGATCAGGGAAGGAGTGGTGGAGGACTTTGCAAAAGGCAAAGAAATTGGAAGAAACAAAAAGTGAAGGGGAGAGCGCTGAGCTTATATTTCCTCGGCCCGGAGCTACAATGACCCCTCCTCAAAAGAATACACGACAATGTGCCAGCCCATTCGCTCGTTACGATGGCACAATCTGAGCCAACCTCCGCTCCTAATCATGAAATCCTTTATTATAGAACCACGGACCACCGGTGGGCGTTTACAATTACCTCATCCATTCACTACGTACAGCCCACAGAAATTACCCCATGCGGTATGTATCTATCAATACTCTTAATACCAATTTACTAAGATTACTAACACTTTCAGGTAGTAATAAACAATGAAGAAAGGATCTTTTTATCTTCATCTGCAGTTCATGGAAGTATTAACACATGGGGTATAGTTGTTCTTACGGTTAAAGATAAGAATATAGTGTACTACTGATTCAAATATCTTTCGGCTTGGTCCTCATGACCTCCAGAGCTGAAGAGATCTACTGTACAGCTGTCCTAACTAGTCAAGGGACATGGAGTATAGGCTGTTGGAATTTAAAAGAAAAAGGAAGAAGGGATATTGAGTGGGAATGATATCATGAGGGCCAGAGAAAGGGCTCCCGAATAACCCAACAGGTATCCTTTTTTCTACTCAGGACTCGGGGAAAAGGTGCCATAGAGTGAATTAAAAGAGTGGAAGGTGTTGCAAATGGGCTATTTAGACTGCTCACCGTATATCGCAATCAGTACCGATTACCCCGAACGACTAGTAACGATTATACCCAACTATCGGCCAACCTCTCACCGACGATAGCCGGCGACTAGTTAGTTATGTATTAGTTCTCAGGCCTTAGAGGGTGGGAGAAACGGACCAGGGTATTCGAAAATGAGGTATGATATGATAGATTGTAGCAGGATACGTAAGAGTGGGAGAACGGGACGGAATGTTTGGAAATGGGGGTGAAGAATCTGGGGATAAAAGGGTCATGTTTTCCGTTACTGTTTTCATGTCCTCTGTCCACCGTTGTCCGTCTTCGTCTTCCTCTGTCTGGCGGACGTCCGTCTCTGTCTGTGGTTGTTGTCCGTCAGTTGTTGTCTATCTGTCTTTAGTTTTTATTTGTCGTCTGTTTCTACTTTTGTTTGCACCTTTATACACTTTATTGCTCTATGTTTCCGCCAAGCACCAAATCCGCCGTGAATAAACCTTGTTATTCAAAAAGAGAATCATTATAAAACAATAGATAACATCAATTTTCCACTATCGGATGATCAATATTGTTACAGGAAAACAAATGGCACCCCAACCCCCTCCACTCGAGATGTAACCGCCATCTCAGGTACCCGTTTGGGCCACCCTAGGAAACCATATTTGCTCTTTCCACCAGAATCCTAAATAAGCTATAAGGGCCCCGCCTCCAGGCAAGTGTGCAAGCTGATTTTCTCGGAGGTGATAACTTCACATTGATCCCCGGATGTTTTAACAAAGCTACCAGGGAATCAACAAACCCGCGATCAACAGCCAAGTATAAAGCTGTGCACCCTTCCGGGTCGTGCAGATTCACATCTGTTAACTTATTCTCGAGCAAGAGCTGGATTACAGCTGACGCACCATGCTTCGCAGCATGCATGAGCGGTGTTTGAGTGGCGTCGCTAACAGCATTGGGGTCAGCGCCGTGGGCAAGGAGGCAGCGGACTGCAGCCGGGTTGTTCTCCGCGGCAATGTATAGCGGCGTTCTGCCGAGAGTGTCGCGCGCATCTACAGAGAAGTGATCGACAGATAGGAGGGTGTTGATCTCAGTTGGAGTCAAAGAGGGACAGATGTAGCCTACATGGTGGCCATTCAAAATGTGAGTAGGAAGACCGATGGCTACAAGTGACTTGACCATCTCGATGTCGCTTGATTTCGCGGCGAGCTGGAAGGCGCGCTTCCCTAGGGTATTTGGATCGGATAACACGAGATTGCAGAAGATTGATGTCAGAATATTGGCAAGCCGACGATTGCATTGGAGCAAGGAGTATAGTTCGAAGGCTTCGAGACTGTCGCTGATTTGCAGTACTAGCTCGGTGGGGAGAGAGAGTAAAGACATTGTGCAGTTTAATGAGCGCGGTTATCTTGAATTCCAGGCGACTGTAAATTATGAAGGTGAGGGGTAACGGGAAACGCACAGGAATAAATGGGAGGCTCCGCCTAATCGTGCCAAGGTTGCGGCGTGTGGCCGCAACCCCCGCATGTTCGCTGGCTCACAACCGGGGGCACTCCTTCAGAGTGCCTGACAGCTCAACGTAACTTTGTGGCTCAACGTAACTTTGTGGCTCAACATCACTTTGTGGCTCGGGACAGGCTTTTTTTGTGTAATATAATATTTTAAGGTAAGATTTTTATTTTACATGAGTTTCCGCAACCTTGCTTGTTGCTTAATGCCAGTAACTATTAGCTTGGATATTTTCTTTTTATATGCTCGTACAGTACATCTAGCCTTTGCTTGATCTTTGATCTCATTCAGGAAAGGCTTAAGTGCTGCTTGATCTGCCTTCTTTTTAGCATTCTGAGCTCTGCATAACTGTATTTCTGCTTTTTCCACCTCTGCATCCTCCCTCTTTTTCACCATTTGACATGCATCAGAGGCATATAAGACACCCTCTTTTTGGACCTGCCTCCTGCTTTGTGCTCTCTGTCATATATTTCTTGCTTCCTCAGCTACTTGAGTATGTTCCATATATTCCATGGCCAATGCATCTGACTTTGCCAAAGTCAGGCCATCTTGTAGTACAAGCATCAGTCTTTGCTGAAAGCCTACTAAGAGATCCTTGGCCTTATTTAGTAATTATTCACCTTGGGTCTTCAGACTAGCAATGGTAAGAGGAATGATAGAGGAAGATGAAGATTCAGAAGAAGGATTTGTTATTTGCAAGGAAGTAACAGCTGCTTCCCACAATTTAGATATTACAATATCAGGATTGTAGGGAATAAGGCCAGTAGTATGGAAGGCTGATCGAATTGTCGAGGGCTTAAAGGTTTGCTGCCTGATGGTATCAATTGTATCCAAAATTCAGATTTGTCAAAGTTTCCACAGCCAGTACGGGTAGCAGCTTCCAGTGCCTCAGCATGGTAATGCTTATATGGCTGAAATACGACAACATCCAAGGGTTGAAGAAGATAACTTGAATGGAGAGGAAGGCAGAACACAATAATCTTATACTCATTGCAGTAGTTGAAAAAATGCTTTGTGCGGTGTGAGCCAAAACTATCAAGGAGTATGAGTCGATACATGCCATCTTGTCATTTGACTGAAAACTGATTGAAGTGGACAAGCCACTTCATCGTCAATTCATCATTGTTATAGCCTGTTTCTGATGTACCAACTATATAGTCTCCTGGGATTCTTGTTGTCATGTACTATGATTCCTTATGAATAATGGGAGGAATGATAATCATTGGTGGAAGAACAGCTCCATCACCACTAATGGTTTCATATACACTTACTAGCTTATGGTTGGTTGAACTTCCAAGGAAAGACTGCTTGCTTGGCTCCCATGTAATGATCCATTGGTCATGACCAACTCCAATATGAAAGCCAGTCTCATCAAAGTTGTACTAGTCACAGTTCTGAATATTAAACTTTTCACAAACTGTGATATACTTCTCAAACCAGGCACAAATATCATCTAGCTGGTAGGCATTCTTGCGATCCACATCAAGGGTCTTTTGCTTGTGAATAAAGTACTTGTCATGACAAGACAGAAAGCATTGAGCCCACTGATTACTCATAACTGGTACTAGTCCAGGACCAGTATAAGTATATTGCAGAATTGCATTTGCACAGCCATTCAGCATTGGTAGGCGAGCACTGGTGTCCACAGAATCAAGTTGGTCTAGGTACTGGCAAACAGCTAGCTCCTGGTCTTTAGACAATTTATGGTTTGTTCCAGGCCTCAATTGTCGTGACTGTCGACCTTGTACTCATTACCGGAGATGCGATACCAGTATTATGTATGTGCAAGCAATGGCAGCAACATTAGGATACTCCTCTTGGGTCAACTGTATTGATTCTAGGGCAGCCTGAATACAAACTTTGACATCTGCATATGGCTCCACCCACTGGGTTGAAAGAATAAAAGGTGGTGCTCATGGTATAATTGATATCTCTGGTATGGGGGGTTGATGATAACAGGACTTAGAGCTTATTCTGCAAATTTTTCTTTATTATAGGACATTAACTTAAAGATCTCAGTTTATGATTCATGTTAACAGAATTTAATCTAGATTAATTGAAACATTATCATACATTATAAACTCTGGTTAAATTTGCCTTAATAGAAACTAACCACAAAGTGATGTTGAGCCACAAAGTTACGTTGAGCTGTCAGGCACTCTGAAGGAGTGCCCCCAGTTGTGAGCCAGTGAACATGCGGAGGTTGCGGCTATGCGCCGTAACCTTGGCTTGATTACTGTATTTGTTAAGTCTGTAGATTTATTTTAAATACAGGGAAAATCCTGGCAAGCACCATAAGGTAGGCCTAAGGCTCCACCTATATGATTTAGCAGGTATGATAAGATTGTAGATGGTTGTGCAACAAGAATGAGCAGTAGCCTTGCGTGCCAAGCTAGGGCACCTACGGTAGGGTCTGCTTTACCAGCTTCGCTGAGCAGCACCTAGGGACAAATCCCCCATTTTGGGGTCCGTGTACCAATCAGCTGTTATCTTATCTTACCTAAAAGGTTGAAGATTATGCCAAGCCGAGTAAAAATCTGATATGAAGTATTGTACGTTAACAAAATTAACCGTACATCCATGATCTGTGGCAACGCAACCCTCCTCATCACCTCTCACTTTGAACACCACCTAAAGAAATTCCTCTACATCAACCAAAACTCAACCAATTTTCCTAATTCTTTTGTTTTAAGAAACTATGCCTCCTATTCTTCGCAGTCATGCCAAAAAGCCTATTCCCTCCAAGCACCTCTCAGAGTTTACCAGGGGGAGCATTCTCGGGTTACACGAACCTCAAATGAACTATCGACAAATTTCCCACTACCTTGACATCCCTCTCAACACTATTAAAGATAGTATCTTAAAAGGAGATCAAGAGGGCTAGGAGAGAAAGGGTAGAGGAGGATATCCTAAAACTACCAAGTTGCAGGATGATGCTATGGTGGAGGAAGCTCTCAGCTATCGCAATACTAGCTATTCTGAGATTGCCAAAAAAGTTGCTCCCAATATCTCTTCTATGATAGTGAGGAGAAGACTTCAACAAAAGCATCTAAAAAAGTGGTTGGCACAAGAGGGGGTTCATTTGGATGAGGATCTAGTTCAAGAGAGATTGGAATGGGCATTAGCTCATAGGCATTGGACAAGAGAGATGTGGAGAAGGAAGGCAATGTGGGGAGATGAGGTAGCTGTGGAGAGAGGAGGAGGAAAGAGGAGAAAATGGATATTTAGATATCCAAAAGAGAAGTGGGATAAGGATTGTATTAAGCCTACTGCTAGGAGAGGAGAGAGGAAGATTAGCCAAATGATGACTGGTTGTTTTTATGGTCAAACTCATGGTCTCTTTTTACCTGTTTTTCCTGATCCTACTTCTGCTAGGGGTGGAGTGACTGGAAAGTCAATTATTGATGTTTATGATCATTATGACTTTCTAGGGATATGGGAGGATATCAGAGAAAGGGTTGGAGATGAAGAGGTATTTTTTATCATTGACAATGCTAAGACTCACTTGCCCTTTAGGAGATGGCTCAGAGTGCAGGGAATTACTCTTCTGGAAATTCCTGCCTATTCACCAGATCTCAATCCTATTGAGAATGTTTGGTCTCTGGTGAAAGATAAGCTTCACAAGAACTATCCTGAGCTCTATCTCATGAAGGGTCCTGTTGATGAGGTCAAAAAAGCAATAGAGGAGGCCATTACTAATTGTTGGGAACTTCTTGACCCAAAGGTTTTTGATACTTTGGCAGGATCAATGGTAGATAGGGTGGAAGAAATTATTAAGGCTGATGGATGGTATACTAAATATTAATTTCTACTATGTATTTACATTTTTTTAATTTTTTTTTGGTTTTCATGATGGTGGGGTTGGTGGGGTAGTGGGGTTGCCATGGCCGAGTTTTTCTGTCCGTTGATGTACGGTTATTTTTGTTAACGTACAATACTGTAAACCTCTCCCTCCTCGGAAGGTATTTCGGTTCGTTTATGTTTGAGGGTTGGCTCTAAGCTCGGTCACTGTGTCTTCACGGGTCGCAATGTTCTCAATCAGATATTTCCGTAGCACTCAAAGATAAAAAAATAAAAGAAAGAAAGAAAGAGAAAAAAATAAAATAAAATAAAATAAAATAAAAAAAAAAGAAACAGCCAAAAGATCCCAAATCCTCGGCGGTGGCAGTCCCGTTGCAATTTTCGATGCGACTTCGTCTTCGGTTGGAATTCTTTCGATACTTTTCCAGTGGTCGGCTGGCTTCGTCTGGCCGTCTCTCTGCGACCGTCGGCGATGCTCTGCGACTCTCTCTCTTGTCTCTCTCTCTCTCTCTCTGGTAGCTCTCAAGTGCTCTTTTATAGATGGTTGCCAGAGCAAAAGCTCTAATCATGGCCGCAAAAGAAACATAATACCGGTCGCAAGAGGGATGTAACTATGGTGCAAGGAAGGTGTAATTGCGTCCATAAGAGAAAGTCATAATCGTGATCGAATGTAGCTGTCATGGAGACACCAGAGCTGTTGCAATAGGCATGTAGTCGTGACGTCCATCGAATACCACGGAAAACTCCCAAGGGACCCATGTACTAACCAGCAGAAAGAAAACTCCAAACTATGTAAGAAACAAAACAACAAACCCCGCAAACATTAAAACCCAACTAAAACACTAAATAACAGCTAAACTATAGCGTGACACAATTTATCCTCCACAATACCGTACTGTTCGAGATTTTGGCGTAAACAATAGATTGTGATTGACTGGTGGTCGTTGATATAGGTTGGCCTATGAGAGACGCTCTCTGAGGTGAAATTCCACTGTCTAACTGGACCGGAATTAACATATCCTGGTCCGGGGATAGCGAATTTCATCGGTTTCTACGGTATGCTAAGTTGGGAAATAAAACGGGAAAAAATAAAGTCCCTTCGACCAGAGTCAAACTGGTGACCAACCGGTGATCTGAACATTACGGCCGGGTGTGATACCAACTAACGCCTTCACCCCCCGTACCGCGAACTCCCGGCAAATCCACCATCATTAATCACAGCAACCGGAGATAGAGGTGGACACACCTTTCACACAAAAAGTGTGACAATTTTCAATGTAACAGTAACCATAATGCTTTTCTTTAGGCTTAGCTTCATAGGTTAAGGATGACAAACTATTATTATAATATATTAAAAATATGATTTTTATAAAACTTTAACATACCAAACAACACATAATAAACCCAACAAGGACTCAGACCAAGCCTACATACCAGCTCAAAAGACATGTACCAGGTAGTAGAATACTAGTACTATAATATAATAAAAATTATGGGAATCAAGAAATAGATTTAAGTTATATCAAGTTGTGACTCAGGAATCCACCTATGTGAGGAATAATGTGTAAAGACATGTCTTTTAAAATCATCAGAGCCATATACAATATTATTTCGATATGCATCCATTATTTGCAGTATTTGCTGATAATATTTAAATATCAACTCATTTGAAACATTTCCAAGAGCCTCAGGCACCACTTGAACCAATGCCAGAAATGTGTACTCACAATATGCTTGAGCATACAACTTAGCTCTACTCCAGAAGTACTCAATGAAGTTAAGTTCACAATGGTTTGCTGGATAAAAAATAATCAGATAGCCAGCAGCTTCAATTGTCTCCTGTAACTCCCTTTTTTATGCTTGAAAGTCAGGTTAGGAAGACAAGAGTGTATGAGTACTACAAGATGAATCATTAGCATATTTGCATGCTAGATTGAGTTTTGTGGTCCCAGGACTGTCCTCAGGAATTGAACATTGGGTCAGAAACTTACACCTGGTAAGTCAAAGTCTTCTTTCTTTTAAAACAATATATAGGCCCTTCAAGTGACTATTGGGTAATATTATAGACATTTTTTGAGCCACATCTAACCTATTACCTCTAATGAACCACCCATCTCACATTGAGACTGTGATTTTCCCTCCTGAAGTGAGATTCATATTCCCAGTCTGAAGTGCATCAGTTGCATATTTTTAGTGACTTTTGGCATTGTCAAATACAAATAAAGCTTGACAGCCAGAAAAAGCATTCTCAAAAGTAGGTATAGCTTTGCTGGTGGGTTATTCAAGCATCAATTCACTAGTCCACCATGTATTACTACTACACTTAAGTATCTGGATACTCCTTTACCCTCAAGTCACCCAACTGGTATCAGAAAGTCCAAAACATATAGTCCTTGTCCATGTCCCTTTTTCATAAAGGACTTTTATCTTTGTGTATCTAAATACACTTTCTTCCATCATTGGAGTTAAAGGTTGACTCATCATGAGTGATGAAAACAATAGCTTTTTCTCCTTGTACCTACTCTTTATTTATTGGCTGTAGGTTCTCATCCTACTCTATTATTCATGGCTTGAAGGCTTCCATTCGAGGAAGAAATACATTTTGATGATATTCCTGTATATTGGGTTGCTCATGATCATCTTTATAGACTGCTCTCCATACCTCTTTTTAATTTTACTGCAGCTTACAGAGCCAGGCCCAAGCAGACCTATTAGATAGTATATTTTTAATCTATCTTTCAAGACCATTAATAGTATATAATTGGGATTGACCATTAACACTACTTGAATCTGAGTATTTCTCTCTCCAATAATTTGTTATAGCAGTCACGAGTCCTATAGAATCTATTACTAGAGAGAAATTTAATTAGTTTTACTTAGAATTTTATAAAAAGATAAAATTAACTTCAGTATTCTGAATAAATATACCTTCACCAGCCTGTGACATATATTCCTTCATGGCTGATATTCTTCCTTCATCTGATATCAAACTAATCACTTTAGAGTGATTTTCCTATCTTGGAGTTGGTATTTTACCAAGCTTGATAAAGTTAACCTCTTGGTTCATGATTTGTTTTGCAATAGATTTTGACCATCCTACTGACTTGGCTACTCGAAGAGTAAATCCTATCCTTGTCTCATGTAGTGTTATTGCATCAGTAGAGGACTGAGCTATCTCCTTCTTCCGTAATGTCTCTACTTTTAGTTGTAGTTTAATAAAATAATAGAGCTGCAAATTCCAATCCAATTGAAGGCTGCAATAGTGCTTAGACTGAGTCTTTGCCTAACATTTAACCAAATTTGATATACATTTAAATGCCAATTCTAGAATCTCTTTCTTGAAACATTTTAAATCTTTATGAAGTTTTGGCCAGCTCGCACATGACTGAGCTTGGAGTCTTTGCTGGTCTTCAGTTCTGATTATAATTGAAGATATGTCCTAGTTTATCATTAGAAATATTCTTGTTCATATTAGGTAATCACTTACTGAACTGGTATCAGCTGGTTCACTTTTTTGTACTTTGCCAACCCTTAGTACTAAACTAATCTTTAGTTGGAGTTGTTATTTTTTTTAGCATAATATTATTGGTATGGTTCCGGAAGACTAAACTCTGTACTAACTTTCTGACAAAAAGTATGACAATTTTGGTCGTGACGCCGAGTGTAACACTCCAAAAATGTGTTGCCCTACCTCCCATACATGCAGAAAAAAATAAAAGAAGCTAGCTTTTGGGTGATAATTCATGTTTTACTATTCTTTAATGCTTAACCAAAGAAACTCATTATCACCCTGTGATATAGGTATATGGAATTTGCAGAAACAACTTTTATTATTTGAGTAGTAGAAAACAAGGTTATTAAATATGAAGTTCTGACTCACATATTCGTCTGTGAGAGGAATATCGAGTAAATACATGCTTTTTAAAATCATCTGATCCATATACAAGATCATGCCTATAAGCCTACATCATTCGCAAGATACATTGATAATATTTCCATATTAATTTGTTTGGCACTTGTGCTAGTGCTTCTGGAACTATGCGAACAAGTGAGGAGAATGTGTATTCACAGTTTGCCCGAGCATAGACCTTAGCACTGCCCCAAAAATACTCTATAAAGTTTCACTCGTAGTGAAAGGATGGGTAGAAGATAACCATATGGCCTGCTGCTTCTAAGGTTTCCTGTAGTTCTCCTTTCTGTGCCTGAAAGTCTAGTTGTGATGAGAGCAGGGCATGAGCACAACAGTCAGTATTGCTCCCATACTTGCATGCTGGATTTGGCTTTCTTTGGCCAGGAGTATCTCCAGGAATTGTGCATTGTGTTAAAAGCTTTCGGTTTGTTGGCCATAGACCACGTTCTTCCAGCACAATCTTTAACCCTTTCACATGACCATCATGTAATATCATACACTGCGTATGTATTGTTACTGGATTACCAGCCTTCTTAAACCAGCCATCTCTCATTGGTAAAGTGTTTTTTCCACCAGGGGTAAGATTCAGATTTCCAGACTGTAGGGTATCTGAGGCATATTTTTGATGATTTTTAGCATTATCAAAGGCAAATAACCCTTGACATCCTGGGAATGATGTCTCAAATGCTGGTATTGCCTTTTCAGTAAGCTGTTTTAACATCAGCTCTCCAGTCCACCAAGTATCTCCTCCACACTTGAGTATTTCGCAGACATCTCCATTGCATCATTCGTGACTGAAGGGCTTGCAGTCTTGGGAGGAATACATGGGTCCGATATTCCTTTACATCTTCTCTCTCATGTCCATCTTTATATATTCCTTTACGGACTTCCTTCCAATTCCAACCAAGTTTTGAGAGCCAGGCACGAGCAGATCTGCTAGACAAGGCCTTTTTGATCCTTCTGTGGATACCATCAAGAGATATCATTGGTAACTGCATATCAGATGAATGAATTTCATTGCTATAGGTTCTTGTCCAGTGATTTGTAACTGCTTTAGCTAGGCCTGTTGAATCCATTGCTATATTTTTACCACAAACATTAGTCTCCATATTTAAATCAATAGTTTTAGTTATTAGAATCACAGTTTATACCTTCTCCAGCAAGAGACATATACTCTCTCATGGCGAGTATTGTTCCCTCATCTGTAAGCCAGCTTGTAACCTTTATATGACGACCTTGTTTGGGTGTTGGAAGTTTGTCATATCGAATATAAATAACCTCTTGTTGTAGAATCCGTTTCATAACAGCTGTGGACCACCCACCTCCATTTGCAACCTGTAGAGCAAGTTCCTTTCTGGTCTTACGCTTTGTGATCCTATCTGTTGGTCATCTCTCTAACTCTGCCATCCTGTACTGCTTTTCTGCCTTAAGTTGCAGCTTAACAAATGTGTATAGCTGAACATTCCAGTCCAATTGGAGACCAAGCCCACCAGCTGCTGGATTCTTTCCATCAACCTTAATTTGTGTCTTTAACCTCTGCATTGCTGATTCGAGGATTTCCTCCTTGAAAGGCTGTACTTTATCATTAAGGCACGGCCAATCATGATATGCCTTTATTCTTAACTCCTCTGCTTGGGCAAGCAGACCTGAATTGTCCTCTGGTATTCTAGTTCCTAACTGGCCTTGGGTATGCTGGCCATAGGGTATCTTGGCTTGATCTCTGATCTTGGTTTGCTGCTTCTTAGCATACCATCTCCGTGAGCGTTCTCTGGCAGTGAGGGGTCCTGCTTTTTGATAACCAGACTTCTGTTTCATGCATAGTCGATACTTTCGCGTTCTCTCCTGTGATGGATATGTTTTTGCAACTTGTTGCCTTTGTTGTTCTACCAGTGGTATAGGTATAGATATTGCTTGTTGCTGCTTCCGTATCTGATATTTTCTCATTCTCTCTTTTCCAGACATAGGAGGTTTGTTGGAACCACTATTTTCGATTTGTCTCTTTTCACAAAACCTCTGAACCCTTTCCCTTGTTGCTGCACGCTTTTTCTCTTTTTGTAACTCCTCTTGGCTTAATTCATGGTCCATAGTTTACTATTATTAAAGTTAGAAGAGTATTCTACTATCATTCTCCAAACACAAATTATGATTTAATACCTAATTTAAATCCAACAGGATCCAAGAGAGATAGAGCCTTGATAGTAGGCCAATAAAAGAGTTGATAAGAAATCAAGTGGCTGGGGTATGACTGTTGGATTCTGCTGGGTGGTGGGGTGGTGATTGTGGATATCTGGGGATAAATAAAAAGAGAAGTGGGTATTAGAAAAGGAAAAGAAGGGAATTGATGGATAGAAATATAGTTGAAAGGTTAGATACAGGTATGATAATTGAGAAGTGAAGTATAGTAAAACAGGAATTATCACCCAAAAGCTAGCTTCTTTTATTTTTTTCTGCATGTATGGGAGGTAGGGTAACACATTTTTGGAGTGTTACACTCAGCGTCACGACCAAAATTGTCACACTTTTTGTCAGAAAGTTAGTACAGAGTTTAGTCTTCCGGAACTATACCTTTCACAAATTATATATGGTACTGCTTTTTTTCATAGATATTTCACCTCTGGCTTATAGTCAGTGCTGATACTGTTGTGTTCATTCTCTGGAGGGATACTTCTTTGGTTCTGTTAATAGAATACTGTAAAAACTTGAATAATTGGCCCTTGCACTAGTATGTTGATTTAAGGTAAGTCTTGACAAGGTAGCATAAACTAAATTGTGCAATATCAATTTCTGGGTTTGCTAAAAAATTTCTTCATAGAATACATCTTCATCAACCTCTACCTCAACTAACTCAACAGTATCCTCTTCTAAATCAATCATGGCAACCCCTCCTTTTTCCCATTCCCTCAGCCCTCCCATAGGGTAAGTGCTCTCTATCCCCTTGACTGATATCTCATTATCACAACTACCATTAATAGGAAGTGCTAACACTAGAATTCTGAAAGACTTTTTTACTACTTCTGCCTGCTCTCTGGAGAAGACCTCCCATGCTTCTCTAACTGCCCAGGTGGTGAGTATTCTCCTTCTCCTAATAATGCTTCCTGCTAACCTTCCTCCCTTCGATAGAATGTCCTTCTCTTCCGCCTCGATCTTGTCAAGTTTTTCTTCAAGAATTTTCTAATAACATAAGGTGTATTAGTAAACTTTCTTCAAATTGAGGTTTTTTTTCCTACTCAATCCTTTCTGATCCAGCAAGTACCTGCCATGATGAGCACTAGCTGAGCTTTAGTTCTAAAGCATGCGAGTACTTATTATGCAAGGCACTTGTGGGATAGCAAGTGATTGAATATGTCACAATATTTATAAAATAATAGTAAGAGGTAAGTCAAGTTTTATTACTTTAAGAAGATCTTTGAATGGACAGTTTATGCTAATATCTAATGGCTGTACTAATGAGGTACAGCTATCAGGGATCAAGCTAATGGTAATATCATTAGCTAGGAATGTGTCCAGTACCTTCTCTGTCTCGTGAGCAGTAAAGAGATCAAGAGTGAGAAGTGTTGGCTGATTTTGCAGTACTGATACCAGCTGCTCTTCGATATACTGAAGAAAGTTCTCTGCATTGGCATATGCCTTTGCATTGAACTTTACACTAACTCATGGGTCAAAGCTTTCCTTTTCTTTTACTACCCCTCCTCCTATTCCTTATCCTCAAAAGAATACTAATGGCTTCACATATGGAATACTATCAGCAAATACAGTAAGTTGCACTATGCTGTGCTGTTTGTCTCACCACGACTGGCTACTCTAAACCCAAATGGTTCACTTGCCAATATTGTTGTAAGTTTGCCCCTCTAAATACTTGAAAGGTAGAGGTGTCTGATCCATATTAATAATGTTTGATAGTCAATACTGGCCAATGGCAGCCATCTCATCACCCAGGCCTCACTCATCATCAGGGTGTATTTGAGAATTTCTTCGATTAAATTGTATCCAATTTAGTATTGCCTCCCCAAAATCTGCTGGAAGCTGACTTGATTTATTTGTGACTAGGTGTAGGGAAATTTAATGCCAGCTAAGGAAGCCTTGAAACCAGCCATTAGAAAAGCCGAAGTTGGTAAGTGGCTCCTTGGCATAGGTTTCAATAAATATTTCCTTACTAACTCTATGAAACCATCCTCTCCACACAAAACCTCCAGTTGCCCGATGCATTCTAAACCTATCATATAAGCTTCTCTCCATTTCTTTCCACTCCCTCCTCCTTCCTCCTCCTTTCACCCTTTGCTGATCATTTTTTAAACTCTAGATATTTTCCTTTGGCCTCCTCCTTGTGCCAACGGGTCAGGTTTGATCTTGGAATTCAAAATCGACTAATAACCTCAACATATGTGGGCTTACATACTGTGCGTGGCCCAGAAGGTATAGATAGTATATCCCAGAAGGAAAGTACTCAGAGTTTGTAACTAACACTATAGGATCGGTATGGATTCTCAACTGGCTTTGGTACCACTCTCAGCTGTTCAGAAAACAGCTTTCTTTTTGGGCTTGGTTTCTTCTTAATACCAACATAGAATCTCTTGGCTGGCAGGGGATCTAAAGTTGGCTGAACTTTTATTCTTCTGGCAGTTTTTGGTGGCATTTTTGCAATTGATTTTGTTTGAGTATATTGTTATATAATGTAAAATATTATCATTTATTTTATTCTTACTAGATACAAATTAGTTCCACAAAATACAAGATTTTTAATGGTAGGGTAATTGTTATTTATTTTTTTCCTTGCTTTTCCATTTTTAAACTTTTTCTTGGCAAAATAACACATGCTAAGCTAAACCTAAAGGAAAGCATTTTAGTTGTCATTATATTGCAAATTGGCATACTTTGTTTGTGAAAGGTAGGTCCACCTCAAGTCTTCTGGAACTCTACTGTGAAGGGAAAAATCCAATTTTACATTTTTAATCATAGGGTAGTTAGTTTGTTGGAACCAAATCATTATTTGTGAAGGAACTTTATTTAGCTAGAAATTGCGAGGATTATGTGGCCTATATATATAGACTGGGAATTTGTCATCATTTGTTTGCTAGTTTGATTGTTAGCTTACATGGCCTATGAGGACAGGCCTATATAAGGGGCTTATCCCCACACCTCCCTCACTTAGAAAAAATAATGAACGACAAACAATGGACAGACAGAGGAACGAATCCCATGGAAGAGGTATAAGAAGACAACAGAAAAGTTGTACTTAGAGGAATTCAGCATAGCTACTTGGAGAACTGGGATCAGTTGGACTTTCTTTTGTTTGGATCGATTTTTCCTTTTGGGGTTTATTGTGGATTTCAGACTTGTCATTAGGAGATTGTTTCTATAGAATTGATTGAAGTTTGACTGTTTTCTTTTACATTGAGCAAACCTATTTACTGTGTGTATTTTTGTTTGGTTGTTGTTAGTGATCAAGAAGCCAGACCTGACTTGTGATTCTTGTTGTCATTTAGTACTCAGAACCTGACCTGTCAAGAATTTGTTTTTTCAGTACTTTGGGAAGGAATAGGTCTTTTCTTTTGTATATGGAGCATAGCTTGGGTGAGCTGCCCTTGGTATAGAGGTACAGTGCCTAAGTGTTGTATATTTTACTTGCAGGAGGGTAATTGGCTAGCAGGAGATGAGGAGTAAATAGGGTATAGTGGCATACCAATGTGGCTAGGAAGTCAGAATAGATAGTTTGAAGGGAAACAACTTGAAAATGTATCCTGGAGTAGTGGGTATGTATCTAATATTTTGTAAAAAGCCCATTGACATCAATAACTGCTTGATATCTGGCTAGCATGCTTTCTACCAGCTGTTATGATCGGCTATAAGATCTCTCCTTTCTTATATCTTGCAACAGGCAACGAACCTATCATTAGTTTTATCTTAGAGATAATACTCACCTATCTCTTGTTGTATTCACTTTCCTTCGAGAATTCTCAATACTTGTTATCTTACACTATGTCTTAGATATTGACCGTTGTCAATACTAAGTCCTTATGGTGCTAACTAGTATTGATTCTGTTCTTCTTCATGATCATTGGCCTTTGTAGTAAAGAGCATAAAGGTGTTTTATTGATAACTTATAAGATAGGAAATAACTTAGGTGGTTGCGTGAAGAACTAACTGTCAGGTCCTATTGACCTCCTTATATGGTTCTTCCAGCAACCCGCTTACAAATCAAATGAGTCACAACTATAACTCATGCACTCGCATAACATATAACCTCATGACCATACTTGGTCATGCGCGAAAGCCCCATGACCTTAAAGGGGTCAAGTGCGAAACCTTATGACTTGAATAAACGAAGTCATGCCTCTTAATTCTCATGACTCATAGGCGCACCTATGAGTCAACGCTCAACATATCAATCAAATTCAAACATAAACAACTATGACTCACAATTGTAAATCATATAAAACCCTATGACTCGTATGTGAGTCATAGTGCGAAACATAATATCATATGACTCAATCGAGTCATGTGTGAAACCTTTAACAAATGAAATACTATGACATATAATTGTATGTCATGTGAAACCATTACAAACCATGCCGGGTTTGTAATACTAGCTCCCCTCTTCCTAAATCCTCAGTCCCTTGAGGATTCATGATGGTATCCTTCATAGTACATATCTTTTCTTATGTTTCTGCAGATGTGTGCCATATCCCCTGCAATCCTACTGAAACTTTTTTCTTCCTCCTTCCTCGCATAGCGTTCTCTTGCTAGCTCTCTTTCTAGGGCTCGGATCCTGATATCCTTGCCTGCTATCTCTCCTTTTGACCATCTCTTATGCACCTCCAGCTTTGCAATTTGCTCCTCCTTTTCCTTGACCTTTCTCTTCAAGGTTTCTTTCGACTCGAAGGAATCGGTATGGGTTATTGTTGGACAATTTTCCAACAGTTCTCCATCTTTCTTGACCTTGGGCCAAGATTTTTTGCCCCCCCTTCTCTTTGTTTTCGTCCCTGAAAACCTTGCTTACTTTGCCATTAAAAGGATGTTGTTGTCGCATGGCGACTGGGGTGGTGTTCTCAGGGATGGCGACGTTTCTTTCCATGTCGTCATGGGTGGTTGGAGTGGTGGTAGGGGGGTTCTGTGCTTCTTCGGCCAGTAATTGGCCCCTTCTTTTTCCATAAAGTGTACTTGGCATCCATCGTCTAAGCAACCAGTCCAGTTTTTCTGGTTGTGTTCTTCTTGTTCATGTGTAATTGGTGTGGATGCGGGGAGATCAGCTAGCTTGATCCAGTCCTTGTTGCTCATTTGTTCCTCCTCTTTGACCAGGTTTCCCTGGGTTTTTTCGGTGAAAGTGTTCGATTGTATATTTAGCGTTGCTAAAATTCTCTGCTGGGTACCACTCTTGGTCGTGTTGTGCAGAGTAACCGGTCCACTTGGCTCGGTATTGTAGTTTTCCATAATGTAGTCTTGAATTGACTATTTGATCGAGTTCGTATTCATCTTCTCCTTCTATCGCGATAGGAGGAGGGGGAAGTTTCTTTTGTGAGGGTAGAGAATTGTTCGAATAAAGTTCGAGTTTGCTGATGTGGAAGACTGGATGTTTCGTTTTCATTGAGGCTGGGAGGTCTAGCTTATAAGCTTTTTCTTCAAATTTTTCGATGATCCTGTATGGTCCTATTTTGCAATAATCCAGTTTCTTTGATGGCCTCATGGTCTGGATATCTATTGTAATTAACCAGACTTTATCTCCTGATTCCAATCTTGGATCGGGTTTTCTGTGATGATCATTGTTTTCCTTCATTTTATCTTGTGACATTCTTATTTCTGTTTTGATGAGTCCATGTAGTCGGCTAATATTGTCCTTTTCCAATATTCCTGGTAAGCCTATGTGTCCCATGGGTTCATTGATGGGGTGATGTCCATAATTTGCATAGAAGGGTGTTGTTTTGATGACATCTTGTTTTATATTGTTGTATGCAAATTCTGCAAATGATAGCCATCCTTCCCAGTCCTGTTGGGAGTATTCCACATATGCTCTTAGGAATTGTTCAAGTGAGGCATTCATTCGTTCTGTTTGACCATCCGTTTGGGGGTGAAATGCCGTGGTTATCTTTCATGTGATATCCAATCCTTTGGTAATTTCTTTCCATAGGTCCGATGTGAATATTGATCCCCTATCGCTGATGATGTCTTTCGGTAATCTATGTAGTTTGAAAACATTTTTCATAAAAAATTGCATAAATTGTTTGGTTTTAATATCTTTTCGACAGGGTATGAAATGAGCCATCTTGGTTAATCGATCCACAATGACCCATATTGCATCATAGTTGTTCGATAGTGGCAAGTCTGTGATAAAATCCATACTGATGGATTTCCATGGTTTTTCTGGTATTTGTAGTGGCTGCAATAGTCCATAGGGTGCATGACGACTTGGTTATGTCCGTTGACACATGTCACAGTATTTGACATATTGCTTAATATCTTGGCGCATTCCTGGCCAATAGTATGTCCGTTGTGTCAATTCAAATATTTTGGCTGTTCCCCTGTGTCTATTTTGTGGTGTGTTATGATTCCTTCTTATCGCTTCGGTTCTTATTGGTTCGTCTTCTGATAGCCAGATTTTTCCTTCATACCACATGTATCCTTCCTTCCAGTTGCATGATCCTAGTGCCACTTTCGGGTATTCTTTATCCTTCCTTTCTATGGCTTTTCGAATATTTTGTAGTAACACATCTTGTGATGTTTTTTCTTTGATATTCTTTTCGGTTCCTTGGTCTTCTATCGTCCATAGTTCCATAGTATTGATTTCTTCTGAACCCGAAGCATATCCTTCATCCACAAAGAATTGTTCTTTTGGTAACAGAATCCTTTGTCGTTGTGTAATGCAATCATCTCCTTCCATTGGTATGTCATTTTGTTCTTCTTGTAAGGGCATCCAGTTTTGCCCCTTCCTTGCCTGGTCGATATTCGATTTTGATGTTGTATTGTCTTAGCTCTTCACTCCATCTTATTTGTCTTCCATTCAGGGCTTTGGTAGTTGTGAATGGGACAAGGTTCTTGTGGTCTGTGAGGATTTTGACTGTATGAGGCCTTCCTTATGCATATTTCCTCCATTTCTTGAGGGCTTGCATGATTGCAAGGAGTTCTTTATCATGTATGTCATAGTTGCATTCTGCCTTGGTCATTGTTTTTGACCGGTAGGCTATTGGTTTCCACAGTCCTTCCTTATCTTGTTGCGATATTATTCCTGAACAGACGTAATTAGATGTGTCAGTTTCAATCATAATAGGTGCCTCCGGGTCGAAGTGTCTTAGTATTGGGGTTGTGGTAAGTCTTTCTTTAAGACTTTCGAAATCCTTTTGCTCTTGCTCTCCCTATTCCCACTTTTGATTTTTCTTTGTTCTGTTGTATAGTGGTTTTGCTATTCTGCTGAATCCTTCTATAAATCTTCGGTAGAAGTTGCAGAATCCCACAAAGCTTTGGATGTCTTTGACCTTTTCTGGTGTTGTCCATACTTTTATGGCATCTGTTTTGGTAGGATCTGTTTGGACTCCTTCAGAGTTGATGATGAATCCTAGGTATTCGGTTTCTTCCTTGTGGAATTCGCATTTTGTGGGTTTGAGGCGATCTCCAATTTCCTTGAGTTTTGCTAGTATTATGGCCATGTCCTTTCGATGTTGTTCCATGGTATCCGAGTATATTAATAGGTCATCCAGGTAAGCTATGCAGTTGACGTCTAAATATTTGCTAAGTGCATTATTGACCCATCGTTGGAAGGTTGCCGGGGCATTAGCTAATCCGAATGGCATGACCATATACTCATATAGTCCGTATCTTGTTCTGAATGCTGTTTTCCATTCGTCTCCTTTGGCAATCCTTATATGTTGATAGGCATCCTTGATATCGAGTTTGGTGAAATATTTCGCCATTTGCAGTCAGTCCAAGGCTTCACTTATCAATGGTAATGGATATCGGTCCTGTTTTGATACTGCATTTAGGCCTCTGTAGTCCACACAAAGCCTTAATCCTCCATCTTTTTTCTTGATGAAGAGTATGGGTGCTCCCGCTGATGAGGATGAAGGTCTTATCCATCATCTTTCTAGGTTCTTTTCCAGGTATTCTCTGAGTTCCTTGAGTTCTTCCCCTCTTAAGGGGTAAAGTTTCATAAATGGTGGCGGTGCTTCTGTTTCGATCTTGTGGTCCGCTGCCCTATGTGGTGGCAACTCGGTTCTTTCTTTTTCTTCAAATATGTCTAAGAAGTTGTGATACTCCTTAGGCACTATTTGTCTTAAGGTTTCTTTTCCACCCTTTCCTTTCTTTTGCAGGGCTAGTTCCGTACTAATTGTTGTAGCCGCCAGTGTAAGTCTTGCATCATCCCACTTTA
>ML120549.1:77579-87773 GCA_003788595.2 Choiromyces venosus 120613-1 | reverse complement strand
GCATCGTCCCATTTTAGGATCCCGGTGATTTCTCCTTTCTTGTGCATTCTATCGAATGCTTGTGCTGAGATGAAAGCGATCGATAGTTTTTTCTTGTTCTGAGATGGTTCTTCCTCTTGGTGATCCATGCTGCCAAATCCTTGGTTGCCCCTTTCTGTGGGTTGAAGTTGTGTACCTCCTTGAATGGTATTGAAACTATTTTTTCAACAATTATCTGGGCGATCTTATCTCCTTTGTGGACTTCATAATCCACTTCTGACAGGTTTACCAATACGACCCGAATTTCTCCTGTATAGTCTGCATCTATGACTCCAGCATTAATGGTAAGGCCATTTTTGCTTGCCAAACCACTTCTGGGTGCGATGCGGGCATAGGTATTCTCCGAAAGTCCCATCGAGATTCCTGTTCCAAGGAGCTTTTGTCCCCTTGCTGGGATTGTTGCTTCTTCTATGCTGAACAGGTCACTACCTGCAGCCTTTCGCAAGCCTTTCATAGGTATCTTCGCGTCTTCTCTCAGCCTTTTGACTATGATTTCATAGTTTGGTTCTTTCTTAGTGCTGATCCTTAGAATCTTACTTTTTAGATTCTCCTGAATTGCTTCCTTTTCTGGTACTGCGTATACTGTGGGGGAGGCATCAAGGCATACTGCCTTACACCTGTCACTATCAAAGGCGATTTCCTCTTTTCGCCAGTCGATCCTTGGGTTGTGATCTTTTAGCCATGTCATGCTGAGGATGACCTCATGTTTGACAAGGTTCGCTACTAGGAAAGTTGCTTTCTCTTTGTAGCTTCCGATGTCCATAGGAATTTCTGTGACATGGGTAATTGGTCCTGCATTTGATACAATTCTGTCTACCATGTATATGTCTCTTGGTTTTTCGATTTTCATCAAGGGTAAATGGTGACTTATTGCGAAGTTGCAGTCTATAAAATCTTCAGTTGCCCCTGAGTCAATCATCGCATTTGTCGATATCTGTTGTTGCTTGTTGTGGAGTTGTATTTTGACCATGATGTGGTCTGACTCGAGATTCCTTAGTTCTTTGTTGGTTATTGTGGTGTTGAGGTGTGCGATCTTGATGGTTTTTGTTTCATCATCCTCTGGCCCATCATTTCCTGGGGACATCTTTCTTCTTTTGATGGGTTTCATTCTGTTGTCCCCAGGACCACCTATTCCTGAGGACTTTCATCGTTTAAAGTCTCTTATTGTTCTTTTTCCACCTCTAGTTCTCTGATCTTTGGTCCCTTGATATTGGCCTTTTTGACTTGACAGTCTTTTGCCCTGTGTCCCTTCCTTCCACACAGATAGCACAGTCCTTCTTTCATGCGTTTCCTCCATTCTTCTTGAGGTAGCCTTTGGTACCTCCTTTGGTTTGTGGCATCCAGGTCCATAGGGTCCCCTTGCGGGATTTCCTTGGGTGTTGTTTTAAAAGTGCCATCTTGGTTTCTTGGGGTGCCATATGTCTCTGTCTTGACTTTCTTTGCCTAGCGTAGATGTCTGAGTGTCGCCAGTCCAATTTCCTTGTTCATAGCCCATACTGCTAATTGGTCTGCTGCCATGATTGTTTGATCATAGTGATCAAATTCTTCTTGCAATTTCGGGTTCATTCCTGTGTATAGCCATTCTCCTGCTGTCGTGTCGTCCAATTCCGCTTCTGTTAGGGCCAGTTTGAACTTGTTCCAGTATTCCGTCATAGTCTGAGTTCCTTGGATCATATTTTTGAGTTGTATCCTGGCTGTTCCCCTTGGATCAATTTCCCCAAATTGGTTTTTAATTGCTTCCTTGAATTCTTCCCAGTTGTTCCAGGGTTTGGTTCTTATTCCTTCTGTATAGGGTGTGAGCCATGAACTGGCCTCTTTCCTAAGTAGGCTGGATACATAGGTGATCTTTTCTTCATTGTGTTCTTCTGCCCATCCTACTACTTGGAAGTAGATTTGCAGTTCTGCTAGCCAGTTCCTGAGTTCTTTTCTATCGCCTGTGTAGGTGCTTGGTGGTTTAACCTTCAGTTTCAGAACGTTCATGGCTTGTAGTATCTGCGCTAATTGTCCAAGTGGTTCGTCTCCTGCTGGTGGCGGGTTTGCGGCCTGTCCCGCTGCTTGTCCTTGGCCTGACATTCTTTTTGTTCTTTCTTCTTCTTCGCTTGAAGATTCGTTATGCTGTGACCCTTCTTCTAGTGTGACTGGACTTGGTATTCTCCCTCTTTCCGAGGTTGTTCTTGCAAATTCTTGTGCAACCTCTGGGAGTTCTAAGGATTGGTCTTTGTATTCGAAGTCCGTATTGTCATTGGGTGTTGCTTGGGGACGCAACCAAATGTTATGATCAGCTATAAGATCTCTCCTTTCTTATATCTTGCAACAGGCAACGAGCCTATCATTAGTTTTATCTTAGAGATAATACTCACCTATCTCTTGTTGTATTCTCTTTCCTTTGAGAATTCTCAATACTTGTTATCTTACACTACGTCTTAGATATTGACCGTTGTCAATACTAAGTCCTTATAGTGCTAACTAGTATTGATTCTGTTCTTCTTCGTGATCATTGACCTTTGTAGTAAAGAGCGTAAAGGTGTTTTATTGATAACTTATAAGATAGGAAATAACTTAGGTGGTTGCGTGAAGAACTAACTGTCAGGTCCTATCGACCTCCTTATATAGTTCTTCCAGCAACCTGCTTACAAATCAAATGAGTCACAACTGTGACTCACGCACTCGCGTAACATATAACCTCATGACTATACTTGGTCATGCGCGAAAGCCCCATGACCTTAAAGGGGTCATGTGCGAAACCTCATGACTTGTATAAACGAAGTCATGCCTCTTAATTCTCATGACTCATAGGTGCACCTATGAGTCAACACTCAACATATCAATCAAATTCAAACATAAACAACTATGACTCACAATTGTGAATCATATAAAACCCTATGACTCATATGTGAGTCATAGTGCGAAACATAATATCATATGACTCAATCGAGTCATGTGCAAAACCTTTAACAAATGAAATACTATGACATATAATTGTATGTCATGTGAAACCATTACAAACCATGCCAGGTTTGTAATACCAGCTCTCTAAACTCATGTGGCCCAACATTTGCCCAAGCTTCCTTCACTGACCCACTTAATCTATCATAGGTCATATTCTCAGGAAAATTATCTTGCAGATAATTTTTCACAATTTGCCATACTCACTCAATCAGATTTAAGTCTGGTGAGAAAGCAGGCCAGTGAATGTCTTCAAAACCTCTTTCTCTTGACTCATTCCTGATATCTCCTGCTGTATGCCTTGATGCACCATCCTACATCAGCTTTAAAGAAACACCATTCCAGTGACACAATTCTAGATACCCATGAATAATAGGTACAGTATGCACACAATAGCTCTCCGAATTTATTGAGCTGCAATCCTTCTCCCAAAAATCTCAGGACCATGAACATCCCCATTAAAACAACCTCACAACATCCATCCTCTTTTCTTTTGATGCTTTTCCACAATACAGGTTGGATCCTACTCTTCACCGAACTGCTTTTTTCCCAACTCCTAAATTCAACTCTATTGCACTTCAATTAGTTTTCAATTATTTCTACAACTTGGCAGATTTCTTGCCTTCTGCGAGCTGCTGAAAAGGAAGCTACAGATTCTGTGATGACATACATACATACTCAATAAGGTCTTCGATTTGTACTTGAGTCAGGACTGGAGGATGACCTGGCTGCTTGGTTGGAGTTGCCAGTGAGGTACATGTATACTGGATTTGGTGTCATGAAAACACTGTTTTCTCTTCAATTTGTGCATACTTCCAACCAATTGACCAGAGTAGCTGACAATCTCAATTCTGGTCTCATGTCAACTCTGACTTCTTTGAAGGAGGCATCTTTGTTAATTGGAACATGAAGAAAAAGTTTACAAAAGATTTTCCAACTTCGCTTGAGCACTCTCCAAGCCACTATACCCAATTAATCTCTCACCACTACTAGCTCAGTACCGCCTTGCTAGTGGAATACCATAAACTCTCATTAAATCTACCATTGGAGATCAGGGGACTTGGCACACTAGTAGGTGGGTATGCACAATATGCCAAGAGGATGAGTGATCATCTATGATGCTGAAATTAAAAGAATGCACAGACTGTATCAAGTTTGTGAAATGACTCACTTTGCTATAGCATACAGTAAAAGATTGAGCCATTCCTATATTGAGATGAGTCAAAGGCAGCCAGAGAGAGAAAGCTAAACCCTAGACATTGTAAAATGAGTCCATATTAGATAGCTAAATAGGAGAGGATGAAGGAATGAGAATGTATGTATGTTAAAAATTATCAAGTCTCAAGAGAATGCCACCAATTCAAAGTTCAAAAAGATGCTAAGGGCTAAAAGTAAAGCCTATTGCAGAGTGCCGATTAAGTTAGAAAGAGTTGAAACCAATTATCTATCTCGAGAGAACATACAGCCAAAATCAGAGACTCCTAGTGCTTACCTTTCTTGAAAATCACCAAATTCCTCTATCAAACACAAGAGAGTTCCAAAAACTAACACAACAAGAAGCCTCTGATCTCTACCAAATACCATGTTGTATGATAAGTGATTGTGTACGAAAGAAAAAAAATATTGAGAGAGTTGGAAGGGGGTCCCAAATGGTACAGAAGGAGTGGGAGGGCTATAGTCAGCAGGTCCTATGACCTCAGTTAGAAGATCAATTATTTGGAGACTTTATAGAGCAGTGGAAGGCAGTGAGAATGGTGCAACTATGATGGTTCTGTATTGAATCTCACTTCTGATTTCGTGAGATATACCCAAATGTGAATTCAAGTATATTCCACTTCAGCAATGGATGGTTCTATAGATTCTTAGGATGACATAAGATTACCCTTCGATTAATCACCAAGAAAGCACCAAAGATACCGGCAGATTATGAGATTTTGGCTGTCAACTGCCTCTGATTTAACTATTTGAACTCGCAGCCCCATGCAATGCATTTCTGGGAGTTTGCTATTGAGTGTCCAGTTGACCAATATGAACTATCAAACATTTACAATCTTGACGAAATACTGATCCCATTCGAGTACCTCAATGGGAAGACATATGATGTTACTGGAGGCAAGACCGTTTAGGTCAAGGAATCCCAGTCAGGTTAGGATAAGTGTCAGCCAACACTTGTTTTGGGCATATTTACTGATGGTATTGTACGAGTACCCCCTATGGTTATATTCTATGGTACAGGTCAGAGATTGAGGTCTGAGAAGGAGAAATATCACATGGGGGTATTGGTAGAATATAATTCTACAGCATATATGAATGATACACTATTCGAATGCTATATTACAAGCCATCTAATTCCTATTCTTGGTAGTCAGCCTACTCCTTTTGCCTTAGATTTGATGGGCTCACACAAAACCTTAGCGATCCTTGATATTTTACGCCAAAACGATATAACCCCCTCTCTGATCCCCAGTGGATGTACTAGTCTTGTCCAGCCCTTAGACATCTCTGTCAACAAGCCTTTCAAGGAGATGCTTTGTGATCTTACAGATCAGAAAATCTTTGAATTAGAATCTATGGAGGCCTTTGAGAGATGGACTGTTGGGGATTGCTGTATCATGACTACGCAGTGTATTGGCAATGCATTTCACCAATTTCATACCCATAAGGCAGAGATTATTTGTTTTTCTTTTTGCAATGTTGGCTTATCACTTCCTATAGATGGTAGTTTAGATTACAAGATAGATATTAAAGGCTTTGAGAATTTGCAGATTAGGGTTTAGAGGCAAGACTTAATGACACTTGATGAATTGGCTGATGTAGGGGATACAGGAGATATGAAGGATGCTTCTATTGAATTTGTACATACAGGACTTGAATGATAAACTCCTAATACCTTAAAGTCTTAGGTTTGCTTAATATACTCCCACTCTACATTCCCACTCTACACTCCTGCTCTACACTCCTGAGTAAAAAAACACCAAGCGAACACCTTTGAGTTAGGCACAGGGTACCCAGCACTCTATGATAAGAGGCCAGAACTCCTAAGGGTTAGTATTAGAGAGCTATGTATTCAGATTTCCCCAGTCCTGAAGCATTGAGAGTGAGACTCCTATCAAGACTATTTTGCCATCCACGGTCAAAATGATGTTCAGAATGCTTAATTTCCGCATCATGGACGATCACTCGTCCTCTTGGCATATTGCGCATACCCCTGCTAGCGCGCCAAGTCCCCCGATCCCCGATGGTGGATTTAACGAGAGTTTACGGTACAACACTTAGGCGCTGTACCTCCGTAGATCTCCCGCAATTCTCTTAACCTACCCGGCTAAGCTTGTTGAGTCTTGGTGTGTTGTAATTCCTTTTGCGCAAACCCCACAGCAAGCGCGCCAAGCCCCCGATCCCCAATGGTTGATCTACTGTTGTCTCCCGATCCCCTAATCACCATATCATCAGATTCTCTCATCCGTTCATCTTCTTGACCTCTATTATCCTCATTTCCTGATCTCACCCCCACATTGCCACCTCTACTCATCCACGTCCCATATCATAGTCTAGTCTCCTACTCCCAACTCCACACACTAGCATCACCTCCTGACACTACGCCCAGTACCCTAAACCCCGTATCACCCGATCACACTGTCTTATTATTCCACTCTGCGAGCCGATTTTCAGCCTCCTCACATGCCATTGCTTGCTTCACTCCTGTGAGAAAGAGCACAACGTGAGCCAACTTTACGATGAATTGTGGGGAAAAGGTTTGCTCTGTGGGATTAGCGAGTTCAATGTTCATGTTCCACAGCCACCCTTTTACCTGGACCCAGAGTACCGACATGCTAGTGAGCAAGGAGAAGTTAGAAACTTTTCCCTGACTGGGATTTCTGAGGACCTTATTCCGCAAAGGTTCCGGAAACTAGAGACAACAAACTCAATAACCTGGCGGAAGAAAAGCTTCTCGTACGCGGGGAATACAGGCGGATCGAAAAGATTCTCGTTGATGCCGAATCTGATAAATGGTTTAACAGAAGCCCCACTGAAGGCTCTCACACCGGAGCCTTTCGTGATTTCAAAGTATGCGGACAACCCAGATCAGATACAAACACTCTTAACAATGCCTCCTTCCTGCCTAATACTAGTGTGAGCAACGGAAATCACTTTTCTGGCATACTTGTTAGTACTGAGGCTGCTTGCTCGCCAGCCAACGGTGTATCGCTTGAATGACGAAAATTGTATCGTCTTACATGAAACCAATTAGGGGCAGGAAGTAGATTTCAATCCCTTATGTACACTGAATGAGAAGGAGCAACTCAACCTATAGATTTTAACCGATAAAGCTCTCATCAATCCACGGTGGGTGCAAGAAGATAGTGGATGGTTCATAGTTCTAGCAGCGTCGCCAGAAAAGATCTGAGCCTCAAAGCGATGGCAAAGGAGCGACATCCTAGCCAACCCTTCATAAGTAACTGGCGGTGGGATGAAATCGTTGCTGCTTTTTGGTAAAGCTCATCCCCTGTAACTCTAATACGGCTAACACTAATTACGCATATTAGAAATAGCCTCGAGACACCTCAGCCCACTAAAGACCAAATATGAAACCTTTACGCTACCTTCACTTGCTTGGGGCCTGCCGCACTACTTGTTTCGCCACCTTCTCTACTTTATCTCTTCCTATGGGGCGTTACACGCAACAACTCAAGTATAATGTTTCTGAGCATGACCAGGAGATAGACTATTCCCTTCTCCACACAATCTATTCTTCCTTAAACATTGCCGTTGGTTTCAAGGTGTCACACAAGCCAGTGCTGATGGAACATAGTGAAAGCTACTTAATATATACCCCGAAATCATGACCAGGTGGATTTCCTACCGCATAGCTAGTGTGGTTGGCGATGGGGCCAAATATAGTGGTTACCAATTGCTTAGATCACTTTCCAAACAAAGCCGTCTCCGACCATCGGCAGGGTGGTTCCTTGAGGCTTATGTCCATCAGTGGTTTAGGCAGGGAGGCAAATTTGAGGCCAATAGGCTTCCTGTTTGTGCGGTTGATGCAACAAGCAAGCCTATGACCCCAAGCGGCCAGTCCGGCCCATGGTCCGGCCATGATTCTGAAGAGCGTGGGCCAGCTCGGCTTAAAGTATGTCTGGCCGCCAAAATCTGGCCGCGCCCAGGCAGTAGCCAGGTCGAGCGGTTAGGCAACCCAGGCTGAAGCCGCTAGATGCTAGGCTAAACCGCCAGATGCCCAGGTTAGGCCGCCAGGTGCCCAGGAAAAACCCGCACATGTCCAGGGTAAGCCTTTCTCACCACTTATTTCAAATTCGACTGCCTAACCCAAAGATACCCAGGTCATTCATTGATAGCCAGCGGGCACGGAATCGCGATGTCTCAGTCACCTACACAGCCTGCAGGTGACCTACAGCGAGCCCAGCTTTGGTTTTGAAAGGCCGCTTTCTCACAGTCCGGCCCTGCCATCTTGGAAAAAGCCTGGGTCAGTCGGGCCGTACCCGAAGCCCGACGGACTGGCCTCTTGGGATCATTGAAGCCAGCATCTGATCAAGTGAGATATTTTACTGGTCCCGGCCACCTTGGCAAACAGGTCCGCAATGTGGGTAGACGCGGTGTGGAGCCAAGCATGATTGGGGAATACTTTCAACCTTGGGGCCAGGCACAGTAGTCATTCGATGGACTTGTATTTGGAAGTGTGGATACGTTGGTGCTATTCCAAATCACTTCGGCGCTGAGACATGAGATCAAGACTCAAGGGGTAATGGGTATCCTAGAGTATTCGACATCGAAGCAGTGTGACCATCGAAGGGTGACGAGGTCTATATAACAAGACAGACGAAGGCTCTGACTCTTGCCATCTTGCTAAAAGGGGCAGGGCTTTCTCAAAAGGTCGGTGGTCCCACTGATTTCTAAAACGCTTTGAGGTGTGAGTTACAGGCCCCAACCGGTTGGCCGAGATGGTCACGCCCTCCTATACCCAAACTTACAACTTAGACCAAGAAAGGATGAACTTTATGGACGTATGGAACGTGGTGGGTGTAGCTGTTTAAAATTCGTTATTCCAAATAGTGTGCCGCCTTACCCAAGTCTCCACAGATAACAAAGTTGCATTTGGCTATCCTACACATATATCCTATGGATCCTTATTATTCTTGCTTCTTGATCTTCTTATTTTCTATTGCTTTCTATCGCTGTCCGCCACTACTAGCTGGCCACTTGAATAAGACTAACTGACTACTAAACTGAATTCTTGTTGCTTCTCGCTGCTGCTGACTGCCTGTTTTCTTGTTTCTGTTTGCCTTTATTTGTCCTGAATATTTCTGTAGATTTGATTACTGTTTTCGTGCACGGTTTCTTTTTGAGAAGGCGAGGAAAGAGCGGTCCTCTGTTCCGTTGCAGAGTGTTATGGAGGTGTTTTGTGTAAGCTTAGTTACCACCTCTATATAGACAAGCCGGTTGCAAGGTTCGCAAACTGGTTGCAAGGCACACGGCACAGTTGCCACGCTGATACCACTACAAATTGATTGCAAAGCTAGCAGAGCGTTATACACCACTCGTCGATTCAATTAAAGGCTGTCCTCCCTTGCCATCGAGTTGAGCATTCTGAACTCTGAATCCCTTCTTTTAATTCCTTGTTCATTACCAACCAGTGGCATTAAAATACCTCCTTCTTACTCACCAACGCTTCTTTGTACACAGAACATAAGAGACGTAATTAGAAGAGATCGTCGCGTCTTCGGAGGATGAATATAGGGGGTAAGCATGTCGAATCTAGATTACGATCAAGACTGAACTTCTTTACTTCTGTAGTTTCTTTGCTATTCTTAACGTTAACGTCACAGTACTATAAGCCATTCATCAGCTAAACTCGTTCTATGTGCCTACTAGCCATGAAGCGCACTCCCACGGCAGCAAGGCAACTGATAGTACGAAATTGGTGGCGTTAACAGGAGGCAAGGAATTGTTAAGGGTGTAACGGCTCGAATTTGATTGGGTTCTAGTTTGCTCTCTCTTGCTTCCTTACTAGTTTCATTATCCTGACTGACGTGAACGAACAGTCACTCGTGTTCACCGTTAACAAGTTAAAATGTTAAGCGTCACCAATCCGGTTTGAGTGAGCGTAAACCTCGACGGACTCCGCACCACATCAATAGCCGTGCTAAAAGCCCTTGAAACTTGTGTTACATCTAAAAAAATAGCAAGGAATATCAT
>ML120549.1:46678-67081 GCA_003788595.2 Choiromyces venosus 120613-1 | reverse complement strand
TACCGAAATTTCTGAAAAACTTAGTCGTATTGAATCATTGACTCATATTGAAACATTGAATTGAACTTATAATATAGTTTTCAAATGTCTTACACCATAAGCTTAAATGTAATTAAACACGTTGGAACGTACAGCGAATTATGGGTAATATTAGTCGGAACTGTGGAAGAAAAAGACACGAACTCGTCGTGCAGACCGAAAAGGGGAACGGAAATAGAGTAGTTCTTTACCAACTTCGAAAAGGAACAGGAGAGAAGAAACTAATAAATGACGGGATGCCTCGACAAAACAGACGAAAAGGTGGAGACGTAGGTGGGAAGAAAATTGGTAAACCGCACGAAATCTGCGTATATTGTGAGGGGGGAAGACATAGACGGAGGATGATACTCGGGCTGAAGAACGTGAAGCTCGAACTAGCCGGCGGGCTCATAAGAGGTCTACAAGGTAACGATTCCGTGGACTGACACGGTTACGATCAGGTGGAACATCATGATCGAATTCTGCTACGACCTTAAGACCACTGTAGAGAACACGAACTAGATCATTAAGTAGCGGGACCCAGAAATCTGAACGCTAGCATTCACCTTACGGTCTTCCTTAAGGTCTCTTAACCAAGCCTCCATACCATCTTCACCCTCGACGAAGAGCATCAAACCTTTACTGATATGATCCTAACATTCCCTATTCCGGACACCGAACTTTCCGTCTAGCTTAACACCTACCGAACTTCCAGACAACCGCATAACTTACTTAGAATAGTTCTTTAAGCGTGAACATTTTCAGGGGTGTAGGGTATGCACAGCGATGGAGATGTCGAAGGCGCACTATTACGAACATCCCAACCTTATGCTGATGTAGGTTCCCAACTTCTTCTACCGAACTTACTCCTCCGTCCGTCTTTTGTTACTAGAATACCGCTAGTGTCATCAGCTATTTGACAAACCACGTTACGCTCGGTTTGGGTAGATCCTCTTCTTCAGCCACTCGAGGGTGAACAGCAAATCGTCTCTTAGCAAGTTTTACCCGTTCGGTAAACTAACAGTTCAGTAGTAATAACATTGGCCACAGCCTCCACCGCTAGTTCATTAGTAGACCCTATGAACATCGGTGTATGGTCCCGAGAACTACTTAGTGGGGTCCTTGTTATTCGTAACCGCCGTTCTGTTGGGGTAGTCGTGACTAACAAAGTGTCTGTGATTGATCGAGAGACAAACATCTCGACCGTTCCATCCGAACCGCTAAACCTAGTGCACATTATTAGGTGACCAGGGCCGGTTAGGGTTACGCTTTTGGTCAGAGTAGTTTTAATATGACTAGGGGTACGACTTACAACATGAGGAGTGTTTGTCTTGCTATAAAGAGTTTGGTTCGCTCTTATAGTAATCCGACCACTCGTAAGAACGCCAGTCGTAGCTACCAGACAACGAAAGATTATTTCATAAGACCTACTGCGACCTCTTTAGCACCACGGGTCACCAGTGGATAGTCTCCACGACCGAGACCTGGTCATACGCGTCTAACCTCTTAGCGTAACCGTGTCGAACTTTGGTAAACATCAGCTCGTGAACACGGTTAACACAGGTCTGCCAGTTCCATGACTGTGTGACGGTCAAGGACCAGTAGACTTTCGAATGCCAACCAACGACCTGCGAGAACAAAGCTGACCGCCGGAACATCTGCAGAAGCTTCAGACCACTGACCTTGGAGCATACATGCACGTTAGAGTCGTTATAAGTGGACCGGACCCCCCAGGAGTAAAACGGAACAAACTTACTTCCACTGTCGTCGGACTTAGGCATAAAGTTATAGGAGTATCCCGAGGTGGGCGACCGAACCATCCTGTTTCCGACCATGAACACTGTAACAAACTACCACATACCCAGCAAGACCTACCACTATTCTCTTCGAAGATAAAATACTAAACAAAATTCGGAGTTTTAAGACGACTCAGTGTTCCAAGACGACTCAGTATTTCGAAAGTTCTGTTGAGCCACAAAGTTGTGTTGAGCTGTAAAGTTGCATTGAGCTAGCAGGCACTCTTTAGAGTGCCCCCGGTTGTGAGCCAGCGAACATGCGGGGGTTGCGGCCACACGCCGCAACCTTGGCACGAGTAACCTTCCGGAACCATAGTAACAAATCCTGCAAGTGACCCAGGCTGAGCCCAGCCCCGATTCTGAAAAGCTACCCCCCCAGAGCCCAGTTCAGCCACCCCAAAGCCACCCCAGAAAAAGCCTGGATCAGTCCAGCCTGTTACAATCCTCTCTGTTTGGGTATACTTGCAGTAGGCAACGTTTCTCGTTTCCTTTATTCGACAGATCTGTCTCTTTCAGATTCTTACTTATCTTGCTTTCGTAGTTCAAGGCCTTGACTTCTACAATTCCTCAATTCTCTCAATTGAGGATGCTGGGATTCTGAACATAGTGATTGGTAAGAGATATTTTTGTATTGAAAAGTATTTAGATGGTTGTGTGAGGAACTAACTACTCCTGCCTACGAGCCTCCTTATATAGTCGTTCCTCCCACAACCCTAACCCTTGATGACTCATCCTTATGAGTCATTCATACGTGTAGCTCAAATGAATCATCATGTGAAATCTGTCAGCTGACTCCT
Source organism: Choiromyces venosus 120613-1 (assembly GCA_003788595.2). Lineage (NCBI taxonomy): Eukaryota > Fungi > Ascomycota > Pezizomycetes > Pezizales > Tuberaceae > Choiromyces > Choiromyces venosus. The sequence goes on along the minus strand of ML120549.1, from coordinate 64,470 downwards.
ATGAGCCTACCTCGCTAGCTATCAAAACCAATCAAAACTTATAAAACTAATCACGTGCGCAACTCACATCACATGTGTGAAACCCATGACTCATAATCTGAGTCGCATGTGAAAACATAATATCATATGACTGCCATTGCAAGTCATAGAAAATCAAACAACCAATAACAACCTACTAATGACTCACTAGCATAAGTCATGTGAAATACCCATTCCTTCTGACTCATAATTATGAATCAGGTGAAATCTGCCTTACCACTCCACCTTGCTTAGTCAAGATCTATGACATTAGCTCCCATCCTTCCTTAGCATCAGTCCCACAATGCTATCTTCCTAACCTTCCAATCTCCACAATTTTGCTCCAATCTCCCGAGCCTCCTGTTTCCATTGCTGTTGACCTTCTTCCAATTTCTGACCTCGTCAATGCAGGGATTCTATCATGTTGCCAGTATTTGAAGTGCCCTTTTTTGGTCTTTGATTGTTTATTGTTGGCCTTCGATAATTCCTTCTTTTTGGTCCAACAGTTTCTGGAGGTCGCTTATTTGCCGGTGTAGTGCGTTGGCATCCGGTTCTGTTTTTTCGCTCCCCTCTCTTCCCAACCATGTCCTCATGGTTTTCCTCTTTTTTCTCTGCTCCTCATCTGTCGTCGACAATGGCAGCCTTTCTCCCATTATCCTGGTGTAATACCCCGCATCCACCTTTTTCCATCGGTGTTCCCTACACCAATCATTGTAGCAATGTTCCCAACCCACTACCTCCTTGTGGGCTCTTCTTTTCCTGGGTTCTCTTGGGAACCAGTTTCCTCCTTCCTTATCTCGTAGGTGTACTAGACAGTCATCATTATAACAGCCAGTCCAGGACAGTGCATCATGCGCTAATTTCACTGTATATTCCCTCTGTTCGTCCATCATGTCTTTTCCTATTGGTCCCGAATACTTGGGACTAGTGGGAGTAGTGTCTCTGGGGACATACCCCAAGGCATCCCATGGTACAGTTTTGGGTGGGGATGCAGAGCGTGATCGTTTTATCGTGACACGTACCCATTCTTGGTTTATCAGGGTACTTGGTGTTACAATCGGCTATAGATCTCTCCTATTTATATCTCACAACAGGCAACGATCATGTGATTAGCTTACTTCTCTGGATGGACTTACTTGCCTTCTATTGTATTCTCCTTTCTTCAAGAATTCTAGTACTTGTTATCTTATGCTACGTCTTAGATATCAACCTTTGCTGATACTAAGTCCTTATAGCGCTAACTCGTACTTAGTCTTGGTCTTTCTTTCTTGATTGTTTGAACTGTGTGTAAAGAGTGTAAAGGTGTTTTATTCGTAAAGTAATAGATAGGAAATAACTTAGGTGGTTGCGTAAAGAACTAACTCTTAGGTCCTACTGTCCTCCTTATATAGTTCTTCCAGCAACCCACTTACAAATTAAATGAGTCACAACTGTGACTCATACACTCATGTAACATATAACCTCATGATCATATTTGATCATGTGCAAAAGTCCCATGACCTTAAAGGGGTCATGTGTGAAACCTCATGACTCGTATAAACGAAGTCATGCCTCTTAGTCCTTATGACTCATATGCGCCCATATGAGTCAATGCTCAACATACCTATCAAATTCAAATATAAACAACTATGACTCATGACTATGAGTCATGTGAAACCCTATGACTCATATGTGAGTCGTAGTGCGAAAACATAACCTCGTATGACTCAACTGAGTCATGTGAAAAACCTTTGACAAATAAAATACTTATGACATACAATCGTATGTCATGTGAAACCATTACAAACCATGCCAGGTTGGTAATACTTGGAGTAGAAACGGTGGGTTGCGAGTTCGGCATTTTCAAAGTTTTCGGCTGGATATCAGGTTTTATCGTGTTCTGGTGAGTATCCTGTCTACTTTCCTCAATATTGCAGATTGCCATGGTGTAGCCTAGAGTCTATTACTTCCTCTAGTTCATATTCGTTTTCACCATCTATTTCTATAGGCAGTGGGGGTTCTTGTTTCTGAGAGGGAAATTTATTGTCTTGGTGAGGTTCGACTAGTGAGATGTGGAATGTGTTGTTGATCTTCATTGATGGTGGAAGTGCCTGCTTATATGTGCTCTTCCCTATTTTTGCCACAATCTTGAACCGTCTGATTTTCTTGTAATCCAGCTTCTTTGATGGTCATGTGGTTTTGATGTTTCTTGGCAACAAACATACCATGTCTCCTGATTGCCAACTGAGATCTGGTCTTCGGTGTTGATCGTAAATTTCCTTTTGTCGTAATTGAGCCATGACTATCTCTTGACATAGTGACTCATGCAGGTGACTCATTTCCTCTTTCTGCATTATTTTTACTTGTATTAAGTGTCCTATCATTGCGTATTCTGGGTGAATTCCATACTTCGCATAAAAGGGTGATGTTCCAATGGTCTCCTGATGCCAATTATTGTATGCGAATTCTGCTAGCGGTAGGAGTTCGCACCAATCATTTTGCTGATAATTGATGTATGCTCGTAGATACTGTTCTAGTATTCTATTGGTCCATTCTGTTTGTCCAGCTGTCTGTGGATAGAATGCCGTACTGAGTCTTCTTTCGATTCCTAATTTGCTTGTGATTTCCTTCCATAGGTCTGAAGTGAACAGGAATCCCCTGTCTGTGATGATGTCTTTTGGTAATCCATGGAGTCTAGCCACTTCTTTAAGGAAGAGGGTTGCGAACTGTCATACATCTAGATCATTCTTGCAGGGGATGAAATGACTGATTTTTGTGAGGCGATCGATGACAACCAATATCCTGTCATAACCTTCTGACTTGGGTAGGTCTGTGATGAAGTCTATGGCAATCGATTTCCATGGTCGGTCTGGTGCTTCGTTTGGCTGTAGCAGTCCATAGGGTGCATGTCGTACCACTTTCATTCGTTGGCACATGTCACAGTTTTTTACGTATTGTTTGATCATTTCTCTCATCCTTGGCTAATAGTATTTCCATTGGATTAGGTCAGTCATCTTGGCCATTCCCCCATGTTCTATTAGGGGGATCTCATGGTGTTTCTGAATAATTGTTGTTCTTATTTTTTCATCCTCTGGTACCCATATCTTTCCTTGGTACCATAGGTAGTTGTTTTTCCACTGGCATAGGCACAGGGCTACCCCCTTTAGTTCTTTTTGTCCTGCTGCCAATGCCCTTTGGATTTCTTGGATCCATTGGTCTTGTTGTACTGCTCATTGTGTTCCTTCTTCATTTTGATCATGGAACTCTGCCAGTTCCGTTTCTTCTAGGAAGTATTTTTCTTTTGGTAATATGGTTCTCTGCTTGTACGTGATTCTCGGGTCCCCTTCCTGTGGTAGGTCCCCTTCCCTTCTTGTTACAGCATCTGGTTTGCCCCCTTCTTTTCCAGGTCGATATTGTATTTTGAAGTCAAATTGGCTTATATATTGTTCCCACCAAATTTGTCATTCATTTAGTTCCTTTGTGGTCATGAAGGGCATCAGGTTTTTGTGGTCTGTTAGCACCTTTACTTGATGTTAGCATCCCTTCACATATCATCTCCATTCCTTTAGTGCTTGAACTATTGCTAATAGTTCTTTGTCATGAATATCGTAGTTGCATTGTGCCTTATTCATTGTTTTTGAGTGATAGGCTACGGGGTTCCATTTTCCATGTGCTCCTTGCTGAGATAGGATTCTTGTGCAAACGTACTTCGAAGTATCAGTTTCTATCATCGTCAGTTTCATTGGATCGTAGTGTACCAGTACTGGGGATGTGGTGAGTCTTTCCTTTAGTTCTTTAAAGGCTCTCTGCTCCATTTCTCTCCATTCCCACTTGTTTTCCTTTTCTGTTAGTCTGTAGAGGGGTTTTGCTATACAGCTAAACCCTTCAATGAATCTTTGGTAGAAGTTGCAGAATCCTAGGAAACATTGTACTTCTTTGACTTTTTGTGGTGGTTTCCAGTCCCATACAGTGCTGGTCTTGATTGGGTCTGTCTGGATTCCTTCCCTATTGATGATGAACCCTAAGTATTCTGTTTGCTTTTTGTGGAATTCACATTTTGATGGTTTGACTTTCATTCTGGAATCTCGTATGTCAGCCAGTATATTACTAACATCCTTTTTGTGTTGTTTGAGGCTATCTGAATATACCAGGATGTCGTCCAGGTATACTATGGAGCATATGTCGATATATTTCTACAAGGTATTGTTGATCCATCTTTGAAAGACTACTGGGGCATTGGTTAGCCCAAATGGCATCACTAAGTATTTGTAAGTTCCTAGTTTGCTAGCAAAAGTCGTTTTGCTTTCATCTCCTTCTTTGATGCATATGTTGTGATAGGCATCCTTTATGTCTAATTTGGTGAAGTACTTTGCCATACTTAGTCTATCCAGGGCTTCCCCTATTAATGGTAAGGGGTATCTATCTTTTTTCGTGATTTTGTTGAGTCCTCTATAGTCCACACATAACCGGAGGGTCCCATCCTTCTTTTTTATGAACAATATTGGCGATGCTTGGTCTGTCCACACCTGTCGGATCCAACCTCATTCTTTGTTCTATTGGATGTAGTTTTTTAATTCGTTCAGCTTGTCTGTTCCTAGTCAGTATATTTTCTTCTTTGGGATCTTCTTTCCCTCTTCTAGGATCATTCCCAGGTCTACTCCTTCCCGATGTGGAGGTAGTCCTTTCTTTTCTTCTTGCTCGAATATGTCCAGTAGATGATGGTATTCCTTTGGGATTGTTTTCTCTATTCTTCTTTTGTCTTTTTTTTTTCTGGTGTAGTATGGCCAATTCTGTACTAATATTAATGGCCTCCACTCAAATTGCTTCTTCTGTTTTCCTCCATCGAACTATCCCTGTGGATTCCCCCTGCCAGTAAAAGCATCCAAATGCTTTAGCTGATATTTCATGGATTTTAATCCTCTTGGATTGCTTCCTTTTGTCTGGTTCATCATTTGGGTTGATTTGTTGGGTATCAGGTGGATCTGAACTTCCAAATCCATTGTCCCCCCTCTGGGTGTCTTCCACCTCCGTTACTTCTAGTAAGTCTTCCATGTTCATTTTTTCTATGAGGAGTTGTGCAATTCGGTCTCCCCTCTTTATCTGATATTTGTTGTTACCAAAATTGACCATAACTACTATCACTTCTCCAGTGTAATCTTCATCTATTACTCCTGCATTTATCGTGAGTCGATGCTTGACTGCTAGACTGCACCGAGGTGCTAAGCGTCTATAGGTTTACAGAGGTAGCCCTATGGCTATTCCCGTTCGTACTACTCCTTGCCCATTGGCAGTTATCTTGACATCTTCGCTTGCATACAGGTCATGTCCTGTAGCCTTTTCTGAGTCCTTAGTGGGCATCCTTGCTTCTGGTGTTAGCCTTCTAACCTTGACCCTTTGCTCTCCCCTGATCTAGATCTCCGAAAGCCTTGTGATCAGGTTCTCTTCCTGCACTTCAGCTTCTGGGACTGAGTAGACCACCAGTGAACTGTTGAGACACCATGTTGTACATTGTTTGCTAACGAATGTGATCTTTCTTTCATTTCAGTCTATTGTGGGATTGTGTTGTCTCAACCATGGCAGTTCATGGATGACTTCGTGATTCTGTAGGTCTGCTACCTGAAAGGTTTCCCCTTCATGGTGACTTCTTACATTCATCGATACTTCTGCTGTGTGGGTTACAGGCCCCATTTGGCTTAGTTTTCCGTCAGCCAAGTAGATTTCTCTCGCATTCTTGGCTTCTTTCATTGTTATTCTGTGTTTCTTGCAGAATTCCTTGTCAATGAAGTCTTCCATTGCTCCTTGTAACATGTGTACATGTTCCAGCAACTGTATACTGGTTACGCTTATGTTTTCCTTTGTCATGTTATGTTGTTTGTTTTTGCTTTGATTGATTGATTGTTTCACTACCGGTATCACTAGGATTTGGGTAACATGTTATGTTTATTTTAGTTATGCTTTTGTACCGGCAAGGTTGTGCCCTAGGGATTCCAAGGGAAGGAATAGTCATGTATACCGGCGGTAGAGATAGGGCTTCGGTGAAGGATTGCCTTGGGGTTTCAGGATTCTGGTAGGATCGCAAGATTCCGGTAGTGTGCACTCACTGGGAATGACAGTGGTTGCAGGTTTTCAGGAGCCACTACCTTGGGTGGAGGAAATCATGTATTTAAGACAGGCTTCCTAACTAGCAGGAAACGCCAGACTTCAGACAGAACCTAGATAAGAAATATACTTGGTTGAATGGCAATTCTCTTGCTCCCTTTCCCCTTCACTTCTTCTAAGACCTTCTTGTCTTTACCTCTCTAGTCTCCCTTAGGAATCGAATGATAGCTGGCCTACCGCCGATCCCTATTGTATTAGTTCATACAGGTTACCACCTGTTACATTTTTTTCGCCTCAGCAGGTAAGTTAACCCTCTGCAGGTACTCACAGGTTCTCAGGACGAGAACACCAGGTAGGATTGATCACCCTTCCTGTATCTTGATAACTAGTTAGAAGCAGGGGCGGCAGGGACAGACACTCCTGGCTCAGGTGCTACATTCACAATTTCAGAACAAAGCGATTATCGAAGGACCAGGTCCAGAAGGATATCCAGACCACCACACAGGCTATGGTTCCCCCAGAACCCCTTAGCAACTGACAGCAACTCAGACTCAGAAACCGAAGCTTCAGCCCAGGCTGGAAGTGCGCTACAACCAGAAGACCTTGACTCTGACCCAGGGGAGGACCTAACTGTAGAACAGATTCTCCAGCGAGCAGCAAGAGGTCCCAGCCCAGAAACAAGACACAGATCCGGAAGTCTCTTCGGAGCCGTCTTTGGAAGCAGAGTCCAATCTCAAACGGCAAGCCAAGCAGTAAGCCAGTCAGTATCCAGAGAGCAAACCCCACCCCCAGGAGCGTTCCCAGAATCTCCAGCCAAACCACCCAAACCCGAGACACCTGAAGGCAAAGGCAAGCAGCCAGAAGGTTCAAGACCACTGGAAGACCCAGCACCACCACCAGGAGGAGCAGGAATGGGTGACGCGGCACAAAGACCTGCTGATGAAGCAGCACAAAGGCCAAAAATCAAATGGCCCCAACCATCAAAGTTCAGTGGGGAAGGAGATGACCTCAAATTAAACGGACTCAAGAAATGGCTCAGAGAAGTAAAGAAGTACCTCTCAAAGCATAACATCAATGATGATACGCAAGATGTGGTTGATTACTATGGAGCCTATACTGAGAAGCGAGCACACAATGCCTACATGACACTACTCAATGAGCATGATGATACACCAAACCTTGAGACCTTTCGAAACCGATTCAAGCAACTCTTCGCAGTATCTACAAATACAGATGACCTATACCAGCAATGACAGAAGGTATCACAAACTACAGGAGGAAAACCAGCTAGGATATCGAAGATTGATGGAGAACTAGAAGACTTAAGAGCTACCCTCCAAAGAGAATCCATATCTGACTACACACAAAGGCAACGGTTCTTAGATGCAATGGATTCTCGCCTCAGAAGAAATGTTGAACCCCAGATCCGGGAAACAGATACCTGGACCCAGATAGTACAGATCACAGAGAGATATGATACAACTATGTACAAAACTGGAGGCTATGGTTGCAGCGGCGGCCCATCAACCAACAAGTCAAACAAAGCAAAGAAAGACTATCAACCTGCACAAGCATCGAGCAGCAAAGCAGCAGGAAAAGGCAAGGCACCAGCGAAGAAAACAACCTATACAAAGAACAAGAAACCTAGCAAGAAGGAAATGGATCGACAGAAAAAGGAAGGAGCCTGCTTCTACTGTGGGGAGGGTGGACATATAGCAAATGAATGCCCCAAGAAAGAAGTCAAAACCAACCATGTCAGGATCACAGAGGACGATACCAACAGCAGTGATGAGGAGTATGAGTTAGAAAGTGACTCAACTCAAGACGTAGATGGACAAGATACTATAAGGACCTACAAGACTACTGTTGGGACACCTGAGGACCCTGGCGCACCCTTCCAAGCCCTCGAATTCAACATGCTAGTGAATGGCAAACAAGCAAGAGTGCTAGCAGATACAGGAACCATCGGCGGAAGCTTGATAAGCAACCAATTTGTCAACATACACAACATCCCTTACCAGCCTCGAAAGTGCCCTGTCACTCTAAAAATGGCAGTCAAGGGGCCGAGATCAAGCAGCAATTACAACAGTACCATTGATATTCAGATAGGGAAGATGAAGATACCGAAAATCGAGATGATGGTCACACCAGTATCAGACTACGATGTCCTACTGAGTATGGATGACCTTGTCAAACTCGGAGCAATGATAGACTGCAGGAAAAACAGCCTATACTTCCCTGACCACAAGGTGAGAGTAAACTGTAATGGACAGTCTACTCAGCCCAGATCTGCAATGGCAAAAGCAGAGAAAGCACCGGATTTCCTAATGGTGTTCCCTAAGGTATTTGTCAAAGAAGTACCTACTACTATGCCACCAAGAAGGAACATAGACCACCAGATCCGCCTAAAGGACCCCAACCTTTACCCAAAAATGCCAAACTACAAGACACCGGATAAGCTCCTACCACCATTCAAAGCATGGATTGAGAGGCAACAAAAAGCAGGAGTTAGTTACAGAGCAGAAGCACCTGGTGGATCGAGCATGTTTGTACCAGGCAAACCAAATGATGGCATAAGACCACTAGCAGATCTGTGGCAAAGGAATCTAAATACAATTAAGGAGCACTCACCAATACCCAACCAGCAGGTAATAATCAATGTGGTTGGAAGAGCAAAATATAGAAGCAAAATAGACCTCAGTGATGCCTATTTTCAGACCAGAGTTCACCCAGATGAGGAGAAATACAACACTATCAAGACACCCTTTGGAGTATTTGTATGCAGAGTAATGCTGCAAGGAGATACAAATGCCCCAGCCACATTTATGAGGGTTATGGAAGACACCCTCCCAGATGAACTAGGCATTTTCGTTTGGGTTTATATTGATGATATCCTTATATTTAGCAACACATACCAGGACCATGTGGAACATATCAAAACGGTCTGCAGAAAGCTAGAGCAGGCGAAGCTATATGCAAACCTGAAAAAGAGCATCTTCTTTGCAAAAGAACTGGATATATTGGGCCACATAATCGATGACAATGGCATACATCCAGCACCGGAAAAAATAAGGACTGTTAAGGACTGGACCAGACCAAAGAATAAGAAAGAGGTTCAGTGATTTAATGGAATGGTTAATTATATCTCACAGTTCCTACCCCACATCGCTACCATTACTGCACCACTTACAGCTCTTACTGGCGATGCGGAATGGCTTTGGACCAACCTGCAGGAAGCTGCATTCCAGGTGGTTAAAAAGACGGCAGAAGAACACCAGGTCTTGCGACCGATCAATTATTCCAAACCAGATATGATATGGCTGTTTACAGATGCATCTCCCACCGGAACTGGTGCATGGATAGGACAAGGAACAACCAGGGAAGAGGCTAGATCGGCAGCATTCCATAGCCAGAAATTAACACCCTCCCAAAGCAACTATCCCACACATCAACAGGAGGCTCTTGCAATCATTGAGGCTGTGGAAGCCTTTGCACACCTGTTGTCACACACCAAATTCACTATAGTTACCGACCATGAAAGTCTAACTAAACTTATGACCCAAAAGAACCTAAGCGACTGGCAGCAAAGATGGCTAATGCAGCTTAGCCGCTTTGATTTTTCTATTCAATATATGCCTGGAGCAAAGAATTTCTTAGCAGACTACCTATCGAGAATTCATGAAGATGGATCTTCATCTTATGATATAATCCTCCAAGATCCTACTTCCGAAAACCATGATACCCAGATCACCCCAAACACCAAAGCATCAGAAATCCACACCAACTACACCTCTTCAGCATCCTACAGCTTAGAATCCGATAGTGACATGAACTCCCCAGCAGCAAACCAACACTCTCCAACCCTCACCTCACGAGATTCAATACTCAGGGTCAGCCCTGATTATATGTTGAACACCATTCAAGCCAATGCAGTCACTCGATCCCAGAAACGAAAGGAAAGCAACAGAAACCCCCCCAAGAGCCAGACCAGCACTGATAGTTCCATCACCAAAGGCAACTCCTGGGGAGATGGAGTCACACTTCCCAAGATGTCCAAAAAGAAAGCAGCACATGCGGCATCCACCTGGACAGCATGCTATGACGATGAATGCGAAGTACACAAATCTGATAAGGAAGGAGCAAATTACTTTCCCAGGGATCCCAAGAAACGAAAGCAAAGTAAGAAGGGCAAGGGAAAGAAACATGCAAATGAAATCATCTCCTCCTCGCCAGCAAGCACCCCTCCACTTACCACCTGGCCTTCTCCCTCTCACCCCCATCCCCCTCCCAGTTTCTTAACAGACCAGGAAATGTTGGCGGATAAATTGATACTAGATCAGTTGCCAGACGCCTCCCCAGCTTCATCTTCTTCACCCCTCTACAGCGAGCCTTTCTGGAGTTACCAGGAAGCTGAAAAAGCGAACACCTTCTTAGGTACAATCCACACAACACTCATGGGCGAATTCCGCTCGAAGGTCATTGCAGTGCTTAAGCTTGACCCCCTCTTTGCTAGAGTTCAGGAGACTGGTAACAAACTACACTATTCCATTCAAGATGGCCTTCTTATTGCACAAAATACCAATGGGTATTATAACCTGTATATCCCTGTGGGACCTTTGGAAAGGGGAGTATCCCTTCGGGATTTTATTCTCAAAACAATTCATGAAGGCCTTGGACATTTCTCAGCCCATAAAAGCTACCAATATGTGGCCTATTTCTTTTGGTGGCCACAGATGCGGCAGGATTTCATGGCCTATTGTCGCTCCTGTGACCAATGTCAGATCAACAATGAACCAACTACCCTCCCAGCAGGATGATCCCTCACACTCCCAGAGCCAGATGAGGCATACCAGTCCTTGGCTATCAATTTTGCTGGACCCTTCACCAAATCAAACAAATACAATACTATCATGGTTATTATGGACCGGTTTACATCCTATACCCACCTTGTCCCTCTTGGAGACCGTGCTACCTCCGAGAAGACATTCAAAAAACTTCAAAGTACCATCTTTGATGTTCATGGCCTTCCACCCAGCATAATATTCGACCAGGACTCCCGGTTTACCTCTAAGTTTTGGTCTCAAATGATGAAATCATTGGGAATTCAGGTCTGGATGGCCACCCAATAACATCACCAAACCAACGGCCAAGTGGAGTGCAGGATTCGCACACTCAAGCAAATGATGAGGAACTTTGTCAACAAAAGGTAGAACAACTGGTCCCAGCCTCTCCCCTCTATAGCAGCAGCGATGAATGGCGCACCTCATGAATCCTTCAGTATCTCACCCTACCAGGCCCTATATGGACAGCCATGGAAAATCTTTAACCCTATCCAATGATCAGCCAGCAAGGTACCGGCTGTTGATGAAATATTGAATAACCATGAGGCAATGACAATGGAAGTGGATATGGCGTGGAAGCATGCCACATTCAGGCAAACAGTACAAGCAGACAAGCAGCGCAAACCCCAGAAATGCCCCTTCGAGATAGGAACTAGAGTATTGGTTAGAGGGCGGCCCTACACCTCCACACCTAGACGATCGAGGAAGCTAGAACCACAGTGGTTTGGACCATTCAAGGTACTGGAACATGACGTCTATACCAACAATTACAAGCTTGAATTACCTCGGTGAATTGAGCGACAGAAACCCTTCTTCCACATATCTTCCCTCAAGGAATACCTCGAAAATGACCTAAATAGATTCGCATCTCGAAGGATGGACAGGCCAGCACCTATCATCATTGACAATGCAGAAGAATGGAAAGCGAAACAGATCCTTGACTACAGATGCCAGAACAACAGGGACAAATTCCTGGTACACTGGAAAGGATATGAAAGGACTGATGACTCTTGGGAACCCATCGAGAATTTGGAAAACTCCTTGGAAATCATCCAAGAATACTGGACTACAAACCACCTGGCGGCCCCCCTACCTAAGATCAATTCACACTATGTTAGAATGGTTTGGAAACCAATGGAAGTATTGGAGACTCTGTGTGCAGCTGGACCTGTACCTGACAAATTTTGGGAACCTTATGAGGATGAAGAATATGACACTAGCTATTCAGAGTTGGACTACTTCAGTACCGATGATGACGCCCTCCTTTGGTACATGGATGGGAACGAGCAGGAGGACTTGGAATAGGGTATGTGGTGTTTTAGATTGGGGGAATGTAACATGTGTACATGTTCCGGCAACTGTATACTGGTTACGCTTATGTTTTCCTTTGTCATGTCATGTTGTTTGTTTTTGCTTTGATTGATTGATTGTTTCACTACCAGTATCACTAGGATTCCGGTAACATGTTATGTTTATTTTAGTTATGCTTTTGTACCGGCAAGGTTGTGCCCTAGGGATTCCAAGGGAAGGAATGGTCATGTATACTGGCAGTAGAGATAGGGCTTCGGTGAAGGATTGCCTTAGGCTTTCAGGATTCTGGTAGGATCACAAGATTCCAGTAGTGTGCACTCACCGGTAATGACAGTGGTTGCGGGTTTTCAGGAGCCTCTACCTTGGGTGGAGGAAATCATGTATTTAAGACAGGCTTCCTGACTAGCAGGAAATGCCAGACTTCAGACAGAACGTAGATAAGAAATATACTTGGTTGAATGGCGATTCTCTTGCTCCCTTTCCCCTTCACTTCTTCTAAGACCTTCTTGTCTTTACCTCTCTAGTCTCCCTTAGGAATCGAACGATAGCTGGCCTACTGCTGATCCCTATTGTATTAGTTCATACAGGTTACCACCTGTTACACTGCTGAATCGATCATTGCGTTGATCATAACTGTGTTCTTTCCTTCTCTTAATTGTACTTTTACCATGACATGGTCATTTTCTTCTTCTAGTGATTCTGTGTGCTGGAGTGCTGTATAGTAATTGGATAAAATGATGGGTTTTCATTCTGGTCTGTCCCTCTGTCTATCAGTTACTGGGGATATTCCTCATTTCCTGCCTGCTCTTCTTCCCTTTCTACCTCTATTTCCTTAATTGTGGGTCAACTCTTCCACATCTCGTTATCCTGTGGCCTCCACTCTTTTCTTACCACCATATAGTCCTTATTGTCTCTTGGGCTCCTACACTCCCTTGCCAAGTGTCCTGGCTTGGCACATGCTAAATATAGGTTGTTGTTCCTCCTTCACACAAACTCATTCTTCAATAGGTTGAGATTGGGGCTTTTCTGTGTCACGTCTAGATCCATGGGGTCCCCTTTTGGGGTCTCTTCCCTTCCTGTCCTGAATGTCCCATTTGGGTTCCTGGATGTTTCCATCATCTTCTGCCCTATTGCTTGACCTCCTTGCAAGTGTTTGATCATGCTGATCCAGTTTTCTTTCTCGATGGCTCACCTGGTCATGCCTTCCACGCTATCAGCTGTGAAGTGGTTGGCGACCCAAGCATCCTGCATGGTTCTATTGATTCCCTTCAGGAACTGTCTTCTCAGAGTTCCTTCGTCTTCATTTGCCTCATTTGCAGTGAGTTGGAACTCATTCCAATAATCCGTTACTAGTTCTTTTCCCTGTCTCATTTGCTCTAGTTTTGTGCACACTGCATTTTCTGCATCGATGTCTCCAAACTGGCCTTAGAGCGTCTTGGCGAACTCTTCGTATGTTGTCCAAGGTTCCGTTCTTCTTCCCTCCATATAAGGGGTTATCCAGCTGACCACTCCTTCCCTCAATAGGGACTTGACATATGTGATCTTCCACCTTGCTTCCGTAGTTCCTGTAGCATCGAAATATACCCTACATTGGGCCAAAAATGTTCACAGCTTGCTGCGCGTTCCGCTGAATGTTGGTGGCTTTTCTACCTTCATTCTGTCTTCGTTTTCTCTTCTGCCATTCAGGTGGTCAAGGATTTCAGCAAACTGTTTGGTGGTAAATCCTTGGATTTGTGTTACTGGTGGTGGGATTACTGCCCCTCCCACTGGGTGTACTGTTGCTCCTGCTCCTCCTGCTCAGGGTACTGCTGCTCCCACTTCCCCCGCTGGGGGTACGACATCCATTGCATCACTCATTGTTATTGGATACTGCTTGTTAGATGCAACCAAATGTTACAATCTTCTCTGTTTGGGTATACTTGCAGTAGGCAACGTTTCTCATTTCCTTTATTCGATGGATCTGTCTCTTTCAGATTCTTACTTATCTTGCTTTCGTAGTTCAAGTTCTTGACTTCTACGATTCCTTGATTCTCTCAATTGACAACTCTGAGATTCTGAATGTAGTGATTGGTAAGAGATATTTTTGTATTGAAAAGTATTTAGATGGTTGTGTGAGGAACTAACTACTCCTGCCTATGAGCCTCCTTATATAGTCATTCCTCCCACAACCCTAACCCTTGATGACTCATCCTTATGAGTCATTTATACGTGTGGCTCAAATGAGTCATCATGTGAAATCTGTCAGCTGACTCCTATGAGCCTACCTCGCTAGCTGTCAAAACCAATCAAAACTTATAAAACTAATCATGTGCGCAACTCGCATCACATGTGTGAAACCTGTGACTCATAATCTGAGTCGTGTGTGAAAACATAATATCATATGACCACCATTGCAAGTCATAGAAAATTAAACAACCAATAACAACCTACTAATGACTTGCTAGCACAAGTCATGTGAAATACTCATTCCTTCTGACTCATAATTATGAATCAGGTAAAATCTACCTTACCAGTCTGCCTTGCTTAGTCACGATCTATGACACAGCTGTACTCAAAGGCAAACAGACTGACCACCCGAGATCACTGCTAGTAATGGGACAGAGGCTAAATTATACCAAAAACTAGGATTCTTGGGCCCCTGTAACTCAATGAATTCCATCATTATCATTGCAAAAAAATATTTAATACTTTTCTATTCATGTAGAATATGTTATTTCATTTTTGAAAACTTTTATATTGATATTGCAACTATACTCAATGCCATACTAGATGGTAGGTATTTGAAGTTAATGAGGTTAGTTACAATATATCTTTTGCATACAAAGAGCCCTGTCATGGTAGGTATCTTCATACTTCAACACAAAAACCTCTATACCAATCTGGAGCAGTTGAAGTAAAAAATGTTCAAAAATGATATGACATATTTCAGAGATAAGAAAATTTTAAACCTTTTTCTCGCAATGATAACAGTGAGATTTATTGAGTTTTGAGGGCTTGAAATCCCAATTTTTGAAATCTCAATTTTTGGTGTATTGGTATGTTTTGGCCTCTGTCCTATTACCAGTTACAGACCATTGTATCTTCTTTCAAAATTATATATATCCTAAATATTCCTGAATTGTTGGAGGTATATAATTGAAATATGATGCAATTTGAGAACTATAGTAACATGTATGGTAGTTAGTTAATAAGACACAGGTAGGAAAGTATGTACCTACAGGTGAGAGTCCTATTCAATGTCCTATTTTATGCCCCATAAATTTCCATAATCTTATTACCTTTCCCAAGGCCCATTCAATAGCTATGTGAGATTGTGACATATTTTGGTTGAAAAATTTCTGTTCTGTTGTCAATAAAGAATTAGGTAAAGATTGATATGCTCTCATAACCCCAGACTGTAAACCATAAGCACCATCTCCAAAGACAAACAGTTGCTCACCTTTAATATGCCTAGCATATTTATTAATTTCTTCTTGTATCTTTGATTCACACCACATTCACCAATCACTCATTCGACCTTCATAAGGTCCAGCTATGTGCCAGATAAAACCATCTAGTGTTGCAATTGCTTGAAACTATAGTGTGTGTGCCTTTTTGTAACCTGAGTAGAAGTATTTCTGGTCAGTAGTTTCAGAACCTGGTCAGCAAATTACCTTATGAGTTCCATCACTAATGCCTCAAATACAGCCTGATGGTTCCCTATTAGACCTGATCACTTTACAGTACTTTGTTAATAACTCAGGTATCAATGTATTATGGTCCCAAAACATCATCCCATGATATTTATGACTTAGATATGAACAAACCCCATTAAAAACTACACTTAGCCACCCTTGCTAATGTCCCAATATTTACATACTATCTTTGTGATGGTTTAGTCAGGTAAGATGATATAGGGTAACTGATAAGGCTGTTGATTATGATGCATAGTAACCAAATCTATAGGTGGTTGGTCAATCAAATAATTTAACCATTTCTTGTATTTGAGATTTTGTGAACCAGAGATATTCTACACAACAAATATCATCTTGTAGATTTAAATCGCAATCAAAATGTCAATAAGGTATTTGACACTTACTTTTATATACCTTTGTTATGCCAACAGGGACTGCAAGTACAGTACCAGTGCGAATTTCTTTCTGTGACCTTCTTTGAATTGCACAATGTAAGGCATTATTGCTGACTTCACTATCAGCAGCAGCAGCTAATAAAAGGGTTGAAATGATGGAGCTGGTAGTTTGAGACATTGATTGTTGCTATAATATCATCAATAATATACTCTGTGGTGATGGTGTTGTACTTATAATTTTTCTGAAGATTCCATTTTATAAAATCAACCAATCAAAGCATTTGTTTACTGTCAACAAAATCAATTATAGTACCGCATTTCCTTAGTGCCCACTATCACAGATTATCGTGCACATTAACTCACTAATTTGCCAACATCCTTGTTTAGTGCCATAATCCCTACCGTTGTCCTGGTTACTGAGCTAGTTATAGTGGGCACTTCATTCTAAAACCTCTCTAATGTCCTTAACAACACTTCATAGAATAGTTACTTTACCTAACCCTGTTGCAACAAACCTAAAACTAACAAGGAAGGCCGGAGAACGTGATCAATGGGCAAAAGAAATGCATGTTGGGTCATATTTTCTGCTAACAAATATGGTTGTAAAATTAACTCTTTAGCTATTAACAGGTACCGTCCGGCTTCTAACACAAAGCAGTTTAGAAAAGGGGAAGGCCCTCCCATATAGTTCGCCGACCGTCCTCTACACGGGTCAAGGTAGGACCCTATAGTTTCTGACCCATAGAATGCCGTCTCCCCAAGTCTATGGCCCCCGACCCTGCTAAACACTTCCTTCTCAAGGCAACTGTCTTCCTTACCACTTGTAAGATCCTTGGTTTCGGTGAGCGAGGGCGTCGTTTGACCGTTAAGAGAGTACGTGTAATGATCGTCGGGTCACGTACCCACAACCCGGTATAGGCAGCCGTCGATACAAACCCAACTTCGGTAAGGCAAGCTCGTCATAACACTCACGGGAGACCACGAATAAGATCCGTCGGAAGCTATCGTCACAAGACGGTATCACCCCAGAGGGTTACTTTTCGGTCATTAAACTTCCCCTATTATTTAAATTGTTGAACTGATAGCTATTTTAGTCATTGCCTCATTAGTCTTTGTTCTTCATGTGCCTATAGTGCCAACCAGGAACTTGTGAGGGCTACTTACGAGCGAAGATTAAAAATTCCCCCTTTAAGGTACTTGAGACACGTTAAACATTTGGTTATTTTGGTGGGCGCTTTGGTGTATCTTACAAACAATTTTCTTATCAACTTTTTCGTAAGCGTGTGTGTTAATCACTTGCCCTAACGTGTTATGAGATCCTAAAGAATTTGTTTGATTTTTAGCCAGGAGCGTAGTACATATGGTGAACACTGTCTCTTGTTTACAATCAACAACCAACAAGTCTAAGAGTCTCCCACGGTTCTTGGAGGTCGGAGTGTATCGTTGACGGGCCTTAGAGACTTTATAGTGCTGTA
>ML120549.1:0-25218 GCA_003788595.2 Choiromyces venosus 120613-1 | reverse complement strand
CGCTCTTCCGATCTAAGATATGAAAACTATGCAATTCATACAACTATTTAGGAAAAATATCTTTAAATTGCATGGACTACCAAAAGACATTGTCACAGATTGAGGTTCAATATTCACATCTGACCTATGGAAAGAAATAACAAAAGGATTAAACATTGATCGAAAATTGAGCACAGCCTATCACCCTCAAACGGATGGGCAAACGGAACGAACGAATTCTTCATTGGAACAATTCCTTCGAGCATATGTAGATTATTCCCAAAAAGATTGGGAGGAATGGTTACCATTTACAGAATTTGCCTATAACAACTCAATACAGGAAACAATTAAAACAATACTATTCTATGTAAATTATGGACATCACCCCTTTAATGAACCCATGGGCTACGAAACCATGGCAACAATATTACGAAGAGAAGATATGAGTCAACTACATGACATGATCAAAACAGAGATCGTCCTGGCACAACAAACAATGAAGGAAAATGCCGATCAACACAGAAAACCAGACCCAAGGCTGGAATCAGGAGACAAAGTCTGGCTGATCGCCAAAGATATTCGCACCACAAGACCATCCAAGAAACTGGATTATAAGAAATTAGGACCATACGAAATATTGGAAAAAGTGGGAAGGAAAGCATATAAGCTGGCACTTCCCCCCTCAGCAAACAACAGACACCCAGTTTTCCACATCAGCAAACTCGAACTTTATCAAAATAATTCTCTACCCTCAGAACGAAAAAACCCTCCTCCACCTATAGAGATAGAAGGAGAAGACGAATACGAACTTGATCAAATTATTGACTCTCGAAAACACTACGGTAAACTACAATACCGAGCTAAGTGGACAGGATATCCTCCTAACCACGACTTAGTGTGGTACTCAGCTGAGAACTTTAGTAATGCCAAACATGCAATCGAACACTTTCACCGAGAAAACCCAGGAAAGCCTGGTCAAAGAAGAAGAACAAATGAGCGACAAAGATTGGATCAATCTAGCAGAACTCCCCACATCCAGACAAGTTACACCCGAACAAGAAGAACACAACCAGAAAAGCTGGACGGGCTGCTACGACGATGGATGCCAAATACACTTCACGGAAAAAGAAGGAGCAGACTACTGGCCACGAGAAGAACACAGAACCCCCTCGCCGTCATCACCACAATCACCACACATGACGACATGGGAAAGATTCCCACCCACTTCCCCGTCCCCGCGTACGCCACCACCGTCGCCATGCGACAACAACATCCTTTTGATGGCAAAACAAGAGAAGTTTTCAGGGACGAAAACGAAGAGAAGGGGGGGCAAAAAACTTTGGCCAAAAGTCAAGAAAGAGAAAAGTGTAACCTGGGGGAAACAAGTACAAAAAGAAACGAAATCAGAACCGAACCACACCACAGATCAGGATACGATAATGGGCCTATACGAACGGTTAAGACATGTACAAGAAATGGTGGACGAGGCCCGGATAGATCGGAATCTCTTCGAGGGACAGGTGAAAATGTGGGAAAGGACGGGAAGGACTCTCCAAAGAGAAAAAACAAAGTTAGAGAGAGACGTGAGAGTCCAATGGATAAGAGCAGGATGGGCAGAATGGAAGGTGATAATTTCGGAAAGGAAATTAGAAATAAAAGAGAGGGAGGACAAATTACTGAGGGAAACGACGGAAAAAAACAACAGAGAGATACGAAAATTGGCAGTAAGATTGGACAAGTTGACAGAGAAAAGGGATGATGGACCCTTGGCCTAATGGGACTTAGGCCATAGGGAAGGGGGAGCTAGTGTTACAAACCTAGTGCGGAAAAGGGTTTTCACATGACTCATAATTATGAGGTCATAGGTTTGTAATGTTTTCGCACACATGACCAATTAGGTCATGTGAGCTTCACACATGACTCGCATTTGTGAGTCATAGTTATTAGTTGATTTTGCGCACATGACTTATTTAGAAGTCATGTGAGTTTCGCACATGACCAATTTATGGTCATGTGGTTATTATGTTACGCGAATATATGAGTCACAATTGTGACTCATAAACAGTTATTGATTTGTAAGCGGGTTGGGGGAAGGACTATATAAGGAGAAGGATATGAGGTAGTAGTTAGTTCTTCACGCAACCACCTAAGTTATTTCCCTAGATATAACTTTACGACTTTATGAATATAAAACACCTTTACTCTCTTTACTTATAAGAGCGATTATGAGAATCTAGTCTTAGGAAGACTAATACAAATACGAGGACTTAGTCTTAGGAAGACTAAGTAAAAGATAAGAACTTAGTCTTAGGAAGATTAAGTAAAGAATAAATACGACTCTGAGTATTTATCCCCTTACAGTACAATACGATAATAGTCATTTATCATAGTTGCCTGTTGCCCGGTTATATAATAGGAGCGATTGTATAGGCAATCCTAACAAAAGCCCTTACTGTAAGCCCTTATCAACAATTTTATACATAAACTCTTCCTCTGGGGTCTATCTCAGACAATACTTTACTGTATATGGCATTGAATTAGACATATTGTAAATGCAATGCTCAATGAGATTAGTAATTCCTACCCCTGCCATGCTGTCTGCATAGAAACTTTGATAGGTCCAACACAGTCTTAAGATTCTCATTTTCTGTTCTTCTGACAACTTATTCTCACTCTCACCTCTGTCCTGGCTCCCCTTTCTCAGGCTACCTACTTTCAACCCTACCTTTTCTAGCCACCTCTCTATCTCTTGCAATGAGGTATATAAATTGATCACCAATCTTTCAACTTGTCAAGTAGTAGGAAATTCCAAAGTTAACATGCCCCCTACTGGTACGATAATATTTGACTGAATCTTTGGTCTCTTTTGTATGGGTGAAGCTTGCACAGGTTGATAGTAATGCTCAACTTCCTGCTCCCTTCCAAGACCTTTCATTGAGGTATCACTCATAGAGGCTCCTTCTCCTTTCTCTTACTCCTTCAAATAAAAACATCCTGTAAGCAAAATAGCCTCCACCCTTGCTCCTCATCCTCTTCACACTCTTCTTCCCTACCCTCTTTAACTTTCCTATCAACTAATATTTCCTTCTCTTCCTTCTTCCTATATCTATCTCTATAACATTCCTGCCACTCCTCCAAGTCTTTCCCTTCCTCAACTGCCCAATAAACTGCTTGCACTGTAACTTTTTTCTTTTTAATTTTTCCCATTCCTCCTGCCAACTGGTCCTCCTCCTTGCAACTCTGAAACCCAATATTCACTTCACACCTCAGTATGAACTCTTGTCTCTCAACCATCATGGCTATTTTTGAAACCTCCCTCTTACCTGGGCTAAAAAGATGCTCATCTATAATATCCTTTACCATTACTTGTAGGCTTCTTCCTGCAATCTTATTGTTCACTAGTTCTAAGTTAACTGATCCACTAGCTGGTAAGATACTTTCCTCCAAAATTGAATTTTCCCTGATGCTTATTCCTTCCTAATCCTCTATATTGATAAACTTTAACCTACTAGTATCCCTTAGTTTTTTGAATCCTCACCAACCTTTCCTCTTCCTCCTCTGGTTATTTTTTCCACACTTGCATGAGCTGTATAGGACTCCACCCTATATTCACTATACTACTTGAGATAGGTTTCAGTATTTATATAAACTAGTGACCCCACCTCTTCCTCAGGCTTGAGATCAGTGGTTGCAAATATTTGTACCATTATTGTATACCTACTCTCCCTTTGACCTGTTATATCCAAGTTGCTCCAGCTCATTGATAGGCTACCATTACTGTCAGACTAGCAATGAAAGGTAAAGGCTTCCTTCATGTTCCTATAGTCATTGAGCTTGCTTGAATTCTCAATCTGGTTTATCTGTAGAGGTCTACCTATAAAATTAAACCTAGCATCATTGTCATCATAGTCATTATAAACATATTTTTCAATTAATATTACAGCATCAGTTTTCTCTAACTTTTCTACCACAAGTGGATATTCAATTGCCAAATGCTTCCTTAGCTCATACTAGGGTCCAATGAGTACCACAAGTCTCCTATCCTATCCTGATATGGTAAACTGAAAGTTACAAATATCAAACTTAGCTCAGGCATTATAAAGCCATGGCAGGACTAAAAGGATGCTGAAGTGACAAGAGTCTGAATTTTCAGGCAACATGATGAAGAATTCCTGGGACCACTCAGTTCACTTAACTATGAAGTTGAGTTCAGTTATATGCTTCAACCTATAGCACTTCCTATCTGCTGTTCGCATAGTCATACCACTCATGGAGGTCTTCTTTGTTGATATTAGATCCCTATCCACTTTCTGTACTGTTGGCAATATCACCAAATTTAGATCGGAGCCATGATCCAAGATAGCTTTCTTCAAAATAAACTTCTTCCCAAGCTAGAGAGCAATTGTGATATAGAATGAGCCGACATTGTTTGTTATAAGGTCCTTATCATGGCAAGAATGAAAAAAATCAAAAATGCCTCTTCTGGGTTTTCTCAAATGATAGCCTCAATTGGCAAGCCTCATTTCTCTGTTTAAGACTCTATGAGCAGGTGAGCTAGCTTGTAGGTATTGCAGCATGGGTGGGTTTACCTTTATTTCCTTTAACCTATCATGTAAACTAAAAGGTTTCTCCCCTATCATTCCTTGGATTTTTTCCAACTTCTTTCCTTTCTGTCTTACCTTCAGCTCACATACTGAATGGATTCCCCTCAGCTTCTCTCCTGAACAGTACTCTCTCTCCTCTATATCTACCTCATCTACAGATATATTATTATTACTAGCTTCCTTAGAAACATTCCCTCCTCTGTGATATTTGGGATACTTGGGATGCATTGCCTGACTACTAGGAGGTCAGCACTCAGGTGTAAATATTTGTATTGGGTCATCCATACCACCTTGATCAACCCTAGTTCCCCTCTAATCTATTTGGGCTGCACCACCTACTAGTATTGTGTGATGTTTTTCTTTGGCTCCCATGCCATGACTATCTTTCATCATAGAACTTCTCACAAAACAAGGACTTGTACTATATGGATAGCCTCCATCACTAACTATATCGATCATCTCTCTAGACTTATGTGATCCCTTCACAACAACTCCATTCATATAGGGCTCTCACTGATGGCCAACATCTGAGTCTGCATTAATTACCTCACCTTGTTCACTCATATCCCTAGTGACTCTCCTGGCTACTCAATTATCTACAGCTAAGAAAGCTAGTACCCTGGCCTTTAGAGAATCCTGAGGCAGCTGAGTTGCCTTAGGTATTGTATTACTTCCAGTTGTTGGGTTACCATTCACTAATAAATTCAAATTGCATCAGGACTGGTTCTCTCAGACCTACTGATCACAAAGGTTTTGTCTTTCATACTAAGGTAAAGAGAAATTTTTACAGCCAGATACTCTATGACCCTCCAACCCACAATTCTAACATACAGGTAGCTGATAGGTCCCAGTTGAATAGTAGCTTCCCTCTATTAGTTCTCAATCTGATGGTCTGTTTCTTCTCCAAAAGTCAGGTCTATTTTGTGAAGTATCCCCTTGGGGGCAGGGCAGACTAGGTCTATATAGATTAGGTATAA
This sequence comes from Choiromyces venosus 120613-1, assembly GCA_003788595.2. Taxonomy (NCBI): domain Eukaryota; kingdom Fungi; phylum Ascomycota; class Pezizomycetes; order Pezizales; family Tuberaceae; genus Choiromyces; species Choiromyces venosus. Next base: position 19,658 of record ML120549.1, on the reverse strand, counting down.
TAGTATTGGATGAGCTATCAGTCATGACAAATCCTTGAGATGATGGGTTAGCCCTCTACCCAGTAGTACCACTAATACTATTCTCTAGAGCTAAAATCCTAATGCTATTTAACATCTTAGAAAAGACTCAGGACAGACTTTCTACAGCTGTCAGCACTTGATAAATATTTTCAGAAGCCCTAGCAATCATATCATGCATGACACTCATGATCTGAACCTGAGAACATAAAACATCTTCTTGGGTCAAATGCTTAGAGCCCATGATTGCACATGAATAAGGATATGATGTCTCTTCTAATGACCTTGTCCTTCCCTGAGGTGTATCATGATCATCTGCAATAGACTTTGCTACTTGCTTCCTTGCTCCTGTTTGACCTCCCCTATATTGCTTTCCATTCACTGCCTCCTCATCACTTTCCTCCATGTCACTCTCATCACCAAACTCTGGTTGAAAGCCTAGCTTATACCTCTCCAATTTAGTACCTATACTGAACTCACTTTGATGAATATTCTGCCTCATGGTAAAAGCTTGGTTCTGGTCTGCAAGGCCATGTAGGAAAATCCTAGCAAATTCACTATGAATATCATCTGTAAACATTGGCTAAACCACTTAGCTCTCTGCAAATATTCCTCAGGAGAGGAGATGACTTGATTGGCTATCTGTGAAAACTAAGCATGATTTTGTAATGCTTTATTCACTCTTCATTTATGTTTGGTCAACAACTCTGACCAAACTGGAAAGGTCTTTCCTAGAGAGGCTTTAAAATAATTATAGTTATCATGATCCATATGCTTGATTTGATTTGCCTCTCTAAGTACCTTGCCAGCTAAATAACCATGTATGTAGACTACCTGATCTTGATGCTTTTGTTGAATACCTTCAATGATCTACAAGTCATAAGTAGGAAAATCCCCATACTAAAAACCCATATCTACCCTGCTAATTAGAACAGGTAGTAACCTGTATGAACTAATAGAATAGGGATCAGTGGTAGACCAACTAGCATTTGATTCCTAAGGGAGACTAGAGAGGTAAAAACAAGAAGGTCTTTAGAAGAAGTGAAGGGGAAAGAGAGCAAGAGAATCACCATTCAACCCAGTATATTTCTTATCAAGGTTCTGTCTGAAGTCTGGCAGTTCCTGCTAGTTAGGAAGCCTGTCTTAAATACATGATTTCCTCCACCCAAGATAGAGGTTTCTGAAAACCTACAACCACTGTCATTACTGGCAAGCGCACACTACTGGAATCTTGTATTCCTACTGGAATCCTGAAAGTCCAAGGTAATCCTTCACCCAAGCCTTATCTCTACTGCTGGTATACATGACTATTCCTTCCCTTGGAATCTCTAAGGCAAAACCTTGCCAGTACAGGAGCATAACTAATACAAACGTAAGCAAGTTACTGGAATCCTAATGATACCAGTAGTGAAACAATTAATCAATCAATGTAAGCAAGAATAAATGAAATAATATAACAAAGGAAAACATAAGTATAACCAGTATACAGTTGCCAAAACATGTATATATGTTACACTAATAAATAGCTCAACCTTCTCATCTTTACCCCCCCTGAGTGACTGAATCTTCATTTGGCCTTAGGATGGCATCACATCTATTTGCTTTATACTAGTTAATGTTTCTTTAGAATCACACTTACTACTTGCTCCTGATGTTTCACTATCTTCACATCTATAATAATTCCTAATTCTATTCAAGTTCATAAGGGATACTGTTCCTTGTACAGCAAACAGTATCTTGCATTGTCTCAGCCTAACGAATGACCCAGGATGAGAAGTAGCTTTAGAAGCTCTTCTATCCAAGATAGAACCTATTGGTTCACCAGCTATATGCTACAGTAAAGAAGGTGATCGTAAGCTGTCCTCATGATGGATGGAGGATTGGATACTTGACCTAGCTATCGGCTCAGCAGATTTGAGGTCTTGAGATAAGCCACTACCCAGATTCAAACTGTAATCCGGTGTGCTATCCGTAATGACCTAAGATGGGATAAATACCCGTGAACAGTAAAAGAAAAAACAATCAATCCCACATGGGAGGTAAGAAAAAAAAGAAACAGTAAATCAGAGCTCCCCTCAGGAGATAATCACCAGAAAGAAGAAAAGAAAAAAAACGAGAGACGCTCAGTTTTCACAACCGCGGTCGCTAGCTCGCTGATAAACGTATTCGAGGGCAATTTGAGTTTTTCTAAGCTATGTTAGTATAGCCTCTCTATGGCGAATTAATGAATACGTACCCAGAACCTCCTAACCCATGTAGTGCGATGCGGTTATGAGCCTAGCTTGCGGAAAACTCCTTTACGGACTCAATGATACTGTTATGGCCGGTGAATGTGTTGTTCCTGCTGTAGGGAACTATCCAATAAGGCCTAGATGCCTCTGGCGGTTCTGATTGCGCGTTAGATCTTTGCTGGAAATTTGGGGCGAATGTGATAATGCCTCGGTCTCCAGTTCTAGTCATACACCCTTGATTTATCACTCCGAAATTTGAAACGTTGCGGACCGTATGCACGTCCCCGGTAATATTATCGTTACCAAGTACGTTATGATCCCCCGCATTCCCGCTGAAGCTTCCGTGGATGTTGGACTGGCTTTCGGTAACTCTGACAAGAATCTTAGATGGGTGCTGATCTGGTTTGAAAATAAAAAGGTAGAATGATCGGGATACCCACTGATCCATTATGTCTAACGGTATATTCGGCTGGCTGTGGCTCTGTTTTTGAACGGTGGGAATGATAATAACCGGATGTAGCTAGCTTGTTTGAGAATGATGGCCTACTTGTCGCTTATCGCAATAGTTGAAAACAATCCTTTCAATCCTTTCAAACAATTCTCAATATAAGTCAAAAACACAAGATATTATGATAGAATGAGGGGAGAACCCTGGATACCGAGATGAATAATTATTTTATTCCGTCACAGTTGTGGGGGTAAAATCCGAACTACTCGAGTAGCAGTGGTTGATTGCGGTGGGGAATAATCTTTCGCTATGATATATAGACTATGTGTCAAAGGGAGTAGCAACGAAAGATATGCCGGTAATGCAGAAACCAGAAATCAGCAGCCTCGGCCACCGGGCTGACCAAAGGGCCTGAGAAGCTGAGAATGCAACAAATACAGCACTGTATCCCTCGTTCCGTCCTCTGCATGTTTGGGCTGCACTCCTGTCGGTACTTGCATGGGCATTGTGCGGCTAGCATTTGTGTGGGTGTCTGACTTTATCATTGGCACAAATGCAAGAACCTCATGAATACCATGTTGTCTTCTGACACCTGCGGCTGCCTATTTTCGGTCAACAATTAGCCAGGAAATTCAGAAAATGCAAAATTTAGGCTTATGAACCAATCCTGGTCCAGTACTCGAATACCAGTTGGCTTGTTAAACCCCTCCCTGGATAGACACCTTTTCCTATCAGTAACATTTCGCTCGACTCAAGACTGCCGAACCGTCAAGTTGAAACACACACAAGATCCTACCTTCCAGCCAATCCAATACCTATGTTCCACGATGGTGCATAAGACAGGGAATAGAAAGTACCAAATAATGGTGAGGTTGTCCGACTTGCATCGCTATGCATGTGCAAGCATGCATTTGAAAGATTCCCAATAGAAATTAAACGATCGGTTCAGTCCAGTACAGCCCCTTGTCAGAAGTGTTCATGATCACCTTACTAAGCAATGGCACCTCGCTAAATGCCACCTCACCAAGTTGATTGTGACCATACCTGCTACCTATTTTCACAACAGTGTCGTGAAAATCTACCACCTCCTTTTAATAATTTACCCTTTCTCTGAATTTCCAATGGTTAATCAATCTGGATATACATCAAAAAAAAAGCGAAACCCAAAGACCACCTGAAGAGAAATGACCAATGTTGAAAAAGACATGATCATTGGATTTTTCTACTGCCTCCAGAATATTGCCCTTATTGCTTAAATTATTGGACAGCCATGGACAACCATTAAAAGCTTCCTTGCTCAGGCATGTGAGCATCTATCACTGGATAATCTTCCTTGCCCTAGTCACACACCCATTCTCAGCCAGTGACAGCATAGCACAATCATCTGGGCAGCCAAATCCAACCAGAAAATAAAGAGATCAGATTTCAGGGATAAATATGTGCCCGGTGTTTCTCTTTCTACTTGTGGGAAAATACCACCTCAGTGTGATGAGTGGTACGGATATGTTCGGCCGTTGCTAGGCCACTTAGGACGTGAGGAACTAGGAAATGACTGAGGTCATATTGATGTATATTCATGTTACAGCTAGCTATAAGTACGGCAGTTTCAGGCACGTCTATAGTAAGACAATTAAGACAGCAACTCTCTCTTTCTTTCTTTCACTGATCAGTCCCATCACTTTACACTTCCACTCCAACCTTCTCCGTGTGACCTCCAACACTACTGGTTTGTACCCACATGAGTGATAGGACATGATTCTCCAACAAATTTATAGTAGATAGAGTACTCAGAGAAGCCAATATCAAGAAATGGCTGCCCAAATCAAGACCAAAGCTCAAGCTTGAGCATATTGCTAAGAGATGGAAGTGGGCTACAGCTTATAAGGATTGGACAGCTGAGGATTTTGAGAGAGTCATCTGGAGTGATGAGTGTAGTGTAGAGAAATCCAAGGATCCAAGGCAGCAGTAGGTTTTCAGAGAACCTGGGGAGCAGTGGCTTGCAGAGTGCATCCACCCAAAGGAAAAGGATAAGGGTATTTCACTTATAGTATAGGGGTGCTTTTGGGGCAAGAGACAAGGTCCTTTGGTTCCTATTACTCAAAATATCAACAAGACCAGGTATGTTAGGCTCTTAAGAAGGTATCTTTTTCCTGTAATTCATCAAATGATTTCTTTTGGTATACAACTTGAAGATATTCTTTTTCAGTAAGACAATGCTCCTTTTCACAAGGCTCATAATGTTATGGCATGGTTAGAGAGAAATTGTATTGAAGTGGTGGAACACTCCCCTTACTCCCCTGATTTAAATCCTATTGAGCATGTATGGGTTGAGCTTAAAAAGCGATTACACTAGCAGTATCCAAGGATTGGAGATACCCCAGGAGGAAAAGAAGCTGTTAAGAAGAGGCTTGCACAAGTATTACCTTTGGTTTGGGAGACAATTCCTGAGGAGTTTTTTGAAAAGTTGTGGAAATCAATGCCTGATAGAGTAGCTACAGTATTGGAAGCAAAGGGAGGTTATACAAGGTATTAGCTAGTTTTATTTATTATTTTCTTACTCTAGAATATATACAGTAGATGATTGATCATTGATTGTTGTTGATTGTTGAGGAGGGGACTTGGAGTGAGTGCGTGCGCATGCACACCCGTTGACAACCCCACCATTGACAACCCCACTGTTGACCCACCATATTATGGCGCAACCGCAATTAAACATGTCTCAGATCACGAACACTTCTGATGAGGGGCTGTACGTCGCAGGAGGCTGGCGGTAAAAATGGTAAACAGAACCGTGGGTTATAAGACAGATCATGTTTCTCCACCCCTTTGTTTCAATACATTCTGAAGCTGTAAGGAATTGGAAAATTTCATAGCACGGTTCAGTGTGATGTGGTGGTCCAAGACTCTTGCAAATATTCCTTCAGCGTGCAAAGGTTCGGTAAAAACCACTTGCTTTCATGGGTTGGTACACAAATTAACGCAATACCGTATAAGCTTAAACCTAACCACCTCGCCTAGACTAGTGCGTTTTGAAATATCCTAAATCGGGGAAACTAAGCTTTATCGAATTATCAACAATCGCGAAGATTTGGCGACCTTTGGAAAAATTTTGGATTACGACCCGGCGTACCAGGACCAGTGGTGCTGCCTCAGCGAGGCGAGGCGACATCCTCAGCAAGGCACTTCAAGTATGATAGATACCCCTGTAACCACGGTCAAGCCACTTTGAAACCCTGGTGCCTAGCTGGGGGCTGACATAATCAGGTTCTATAGCATCGCATCATTACTGTAAGTTGAAGTTTCAAAAGCGCCACGCCGGCGGGGGAAATTGTTCAAGCGCAATTTGAGCATCGAGAACTCTCTTGATGATTTTTGAGAGAGAGACAAATTTCGTAAGAGGGTATATGAATAAACAGGAAAATTAAACTAGCGAAAGAAAAAAAAAAAAGATCAGACTAATTTTGGGGATGTGAATAGAAGTTCCGGGTTTGTACTGTCCTCACGCATCTTTGCCAAGAAAAACGCGCTGCAGAACATCATGAGGAATTGAGAATACCATACTTGGTACAGTCGCGACAAGGTAGTAACCGGACAAGACAAAAATTTCTTATGTGCGATCTGCGTTGCAATAGCAAAAATAATTCTTGTCTGGCCCGGCTACTATCATACCTTGTCGCGACTGTTCAGTACAGTACATGTAAATCTCGAGTTTACCTTCACTTCTTCACCATAATTCGGTAGCCCGCGAGTACTCGCCAAAATAAACCGTCTGTCCCCGACTTTTTACCTACGCGGCTACGGCATATCATATCAACAGCTACACCACACCATGCTTGAAAGAATTTTACTTACTTCTCATTACTTCCAGCAGGACCAGAGATAGTGGTTTTTAGAGACCCGATTTATGAGAGGTAACTACCCACGGAATCTTCTTATTGTTGAGCGTGCCAGACGAGTGGAATTGCAGCGTTAAGATTTGCCCCTGGACTGTATGTGGGATATCTACCCCCCTCTCGTCTTGATTGGAGCTTAGCAAGATTTGTAATTCTATTAAATTTTTATCAAGTTAGTATTCCTTCATTCTAATTTCGACTACAGGGATAAATAGCGCGATGCTTTTGGTTGAACAACTGTGGTACGGTAACCAATTTCATCGCTTCTCACTCGGATTTGACGCTCCCGGCTGCAGGAAATTATTTCACAAGAGTGTTACGTTATACTTTCTTAACGGTATTTGATCAGCCTTATGCTTACTCCTTTGGCTACTCGCTGCTTCTGTGGTAATGACTTATTATTATAATCGCTACTCCTATATTTGAGCAGTTATAATATGTCTTAATATTGGGTTAGATTCAATTATACCAAAAAAGATACGTCACCCCGTTTCCTTTACCGCCCCTCCACAGAGCTTATATAAATAATACGGGTATCGTGGGTTAGCGGGTATTTGGTCAATTAGGGTGGGTTGGGTCGCTCATGGCTCAATTGGGTTGGGCGTCGTCCATGTTGGCCAATATAATATCCTACCCGGGTAGACCCATTTCGAGGCCCGGACACTAACACTCTGAGATGGATAGCCCGAGTTTGAATTGAAAAAAGATTTTAAAGTAACAATCGTCAGAAGTGGGTATGAATGCTAAAAGGTATGAAGCCAAATTTATGAGAGAAAAAAGCAAAAAAAGAAAAGAAAAGAAACCGAAAGTATCGAAGCTATAATGTCAAGACCTCCTTGTCTCGCAATGTACCCACCCACCATTCCGGGAGAGCAGGTAAGTCAACCAGAAAGTTCTGCACGATTCCGTAGAAAAGAAGAATAGAAAAAGAGCAAAACGAATCAAGAATATTTTACCACTGCTACCCCCTCGTGTCTTCTCCTTTACCCCCGCCTACTCCGTGCATATTCACGATCCTCTTCTCCACCTCCATCGCAATGCCACGAACATGCCTGCAGTAAATTTTCTCATCGTGCCAGTATTTGAACACCTCCGCTACCCCAGAAGCAGCGGACATCTCAAGGTCCAACTCCAGGGCACGAAGCATGCGCCACATAGCATCGCAAATATCGAATGTCGGGCGATTTCCGTGGTACGGGTGAAGGCAGGCGACGCACGCTTTTGCGAACCGCAGACGCTCCCGAGAACGGATAAGCTTCATATCGAGATAGTACTTGCCGAGAAATTTGGTGACGGCGGTGGACGCAACGGTGCGCTCCCGGCACCACAATTTTATCTCCTTGGTACTACGGTCGCGCCTATTCCCGTTCTGGAGTTTGAGGGTTAGTTGGATTGCTTCGGCGTTGACGTTCCCGAGTAGGACCCCCGGGGGTGGAACTGCGTGGTTTGTGGTTAGATTACGTTCAATGAAGTCCCGGCGGGGAGGGAGGTGTCGGTGGAGGTCTACCTTTGCGGGGTGGCATTTTGGCTCTAGTGGCTGCTTCACGATACCTGCAAGCTTGAAGACTTTCACCACGGCGGCGACCTTGGCGGGAAAGATTCTGTCAGCCTTGATATATTATACCCTCAACGATGCGGAGTGGTCAAACTTACGGCCATTTGACTTGGCTTCTTCATCAGAAGACGAGTCATCATCTATGATGATTATGGAACCAGCAGGATTAGATGATGCCGGCTTCATTTTTTGGGCTGGTTTCGAACTCTGTGGTAATTCCTTGACCAAAAGACGACCCCGTGATCTTTCCACCAGATCCTTGTCACGGAACTTTGTGAGAGTTCTGGTCCTGTCCGACAGCAGGTTAATCAGCAGAATTTAATAATATGGAGTAGAGCAGGATGAAACATACTTTGGTAGTTTCCTAGGCATGGCGTTTAGTGGAAGCGGCTAAATGGGTAAGAAAATGGTTGTTCTAAATTGTTGACTTATGCAATGAAGGGTGGTGCGGGGGAGTGAGGATGAGGTCAGAAGGGCATTGTGCGTAGATAGAGGGAATAGATGAGTGTGCGCAACTAGCCATCGGCGCGTGTCCAACCAACCCTAGTCCCATGTTTGTAAGTGCGTTTAGGCATTTGACGCGTAAGAAGGGGAACCGCGAAGAAGACCCTCGACATCACGATTTACCCTCACTTTTACTTCCGTAGAAATCATTTTGCTACTCCAAAAATTCCAAGTGCTTGCCTTGGCTAGTAATCAAATGATGTTTACCCATCAACGTTCTAGGGCTGAAGAATGATTTTTCTACTGTCCACTCGCTCCGGAATTTCTTGTAGTGTCGAGTACATAAACTGCTTAGTTGAATTCCGCCTTTTGAATGAAGCAGGCTTGCAAAAAAAACAAGTATCTATAATAATACTATAACACCTGGGCCGCGGAAACGAGCACGACTAAGAAATACCGAAAAAACACCCGGCAGGCCTCGAAGTCGATTCTTATATTTGGAGGTAAGAAACTTGCTTAAATTACGACTTAAAAGAAATGAAACGAGTGTGGAAATACATAAGTTTGAATACACAACATTGTTGACAAAGGAAACTTTAGGAAACTAGGCTACGAAAGCAGAAAAACATCAAACATCACCCGTTGTGCCGATACCTGTCCAGTGACATAACTCTTCCATGAGTTTCCTTTCCGGTGTATGTAACCATCCTCCTCCGGTGGCCTCCGCATAAACAACTAATTGACCGCTCTTCCCTCTAGAGTAAATCATCCGTCCGACACTAAGCAACACTACTGGCCCCCTCAGATTAATGCCATTGATGTACCTTTGATGCGTTCCAGCATTCCTCAAGGACACACAGCGTAATTTGCAACAGACATTGGGGCAAGGGAAAGCAGCTCGGAAGCCATATGGTTCACACATGGGGGCATCACTGGTTACTTATAATCTTCAGATAGTTCCCCGATGCAAGGTGCTAGAGCCTGTTTGAGGACCAGTGGTAATGATCGGGTTGCCAGAAAGATGTGCATCAGCAATAATCTCTCCACAGCGTAAAAATCCTATAGGAATCCATTCTCCACCCTGAGCTCTTAAACAATTTAACGTTATTTACAGCCCCCATCAACTGACGCCTTAGTTGAAACAAAGCTACAAAAGCAAAAGGAAAATATAATCAGCTCCGCCTTGTAAAATATCTACTTTCTTAATCTGCGCCGCAGCATAATTCGTGCTCAACGTCTCGAGCGTCCGGAATATTTTCCTCACAATCAAGAGCTTGCTGAAGCGTGATCTATGACCCAAGAATATGTAATCTTTATTAGCACCGAACCCTCATGTATGTGATAGATAGAGAGAAGCCTCCCTTTTCAAAGTTTCTTGCCTTGCTCAGCTTGCGTCTGCCTTCCATGATTTCATGTAATAAACCACTGTTAATATTACTCCCCTGATCACCTTTTGCACGATCCGGTCGTAAATCAATCAGTTAAAGCAATTTTTAGGTAGATGAGACTCTGGTCTCCGGGGCTGGTCTTTAATCATCGATAATCACTCGGTTTCCGAAGCCTCGCATGTTTTATTATGATACGTTCTTAATTCCATCTCAAGTGCGCTAGTTATCGCCTTTAGCAATTCTTTGACTCGTTGGTATAAGTGAGAAATAATTCCTGGGGGTCCCACTGTTTTCCGGACACGACTTTCAGGTCTCATAAGAGGTGAGCATGGACGGTGCACGGAAGCAACCGGACAGACTATCAGTGTGAACGATTTATGCATAAAGAAGGACCGATTTTGGGATTTGCAGAAAAAGGATGACGAAGAGAGGAGTGCGGGAGGTGAGAGAATATAAAAACAGAAAATACCGAATTGAATTACCATAGAGAATTGCCCGTATTAGTACCAGAATGGGGCATATTTCGAAACTAGTATAACAGGCCGCCTACTGCACGTTGGTTTTATTCGATAAATTAAAAAGATTCAAAAAGTAACGCAGACCCTGGAATAATTAACACGAAGCAAAATTAAAAGCAGATCCACCGACACCATTGTTCACTCCGCAACCTCGTTTTGGCCCCGCTTTAGGCTGCTATATTTTCTGCTGTCTCGCCTTCATTGCTGCTGAACAGGTAAGCATGTTATACGCCCCATTAGTGAAGATATGAAACTAACCTGCTCTGCGGATCCACTGCTTTTTCACCCTTTTCCTCTCGAGCATGGCAATAAGCCCAGCTTGGAATCTCAAGCAGTCAAAGATGCTACACGACACCCACCAGGGGCAAACGTTAGCAACTGTATCAAAACTTTTGAAAGAACCAGAATTCATGTGCATACTTCTCTTTACCGGAATCATGCATCCACATTTCGGCTACATCTCCCCTAGACAGGACCGCGTTGACGTCTTCACGGGACATGAACTGCATGAACCAATCATTCCAGGTCGGGTCACCGGCGAGGAGGAGGAGCCTCGTAGCTCTGCGGCCTTGCGGGCCTTCAGTGGCCAGGGGACTTGCGCGTATCTCTTGAGCGAGAATACGGTAGATGGTGGTCCATTGTGCGGAAGTGATGGGGACCATGCGTCCACGAAATGACGCGGTAGCTTTAGGCATTGTCTGGGAGGTGTTAGTTATCAACGGTTGTAAAATTCACCAAGAATTGGGGGGGGGGACGTGTAAGTTTTTGCTCACTAGTGATGAAGAAGGAATAAGTTTTAAATCACTGATGTTTAGTAGATGTACTGTAGGAATGATGTGGGGTGTAAATTTCCTCGTGAGACAAGAGAGGGTGGGGGGGAGTGGAATGACGAAGGAGATGAAGGAAATGGAGGAATAGCGGAGTAGATATAGCGCCTATGAGACAAAAAGTAAGTCACATCCTTGGAGTAATCCGCAAAGATTCAAATACATGGGCTCAGGGTAAGGACTGCTGCGACTCAAGTAGTGCAAACATTGGCCCCGCTTATCTTTGATAGAGAAGATTCAAGTGATAATATGTCTCTTAAGAGCTGACTATCTTTTCAGTAAAGGGTTGTATAACGGGTATTTTATTAAACTATGGAAGTGGGGATAAACGAGTGTAAGAGGTGATGAACGGTAAAGAACATGCATAACAAACGTAGAAAGGACAGGTCTTTACCCCATAGATTGTAGTTGGCTAGGCTAAGCAGGCCGCTAATCGGAAGGAGCTGTTGATGAAGCCTGCTAGTCTAGGGAGATTCGAAGTTCTCGGTACAGTGAAGGTACACGGAATATGTTACAGGTGCTTCCCTTGTTAGATTAAACAGGGGGGAAACGAAAGTGCTGTACTTCACCTCTAAGTGTACCATGTACCTCCCCAAACAAAGGCACACCAGGTCCTGTATTTTCAGAAAAGATACATCCGTACCGTATCTCATATACCTTCACTGTGCCATGAACTTCGAACCTCCCTATTGTTCAGGCTAGTGTATTATCTGTACTGTATTTCACTCAAAGAGCTCCTCGACCCTACTTGCTACCCGAGTCGAGCCAGCTCAAACTTGTCTAAACTCGAGCTCAAACGAGGCTTGAGCCAAGCTCATGTTTTTCACAAGAGTTCTACTTATCAAGGGGGTTGATGGAGATAGTAGTAGCATATGTGCGGCAGAAGCTAGAAATTCTATTTTTTTATATTTAATAACTTACCTGGAATGCTATATTCTTCACTCAAGTCTGCCGTATGGATCCATCTATAACTGGGCTCAGTGAGTGATATCTTGTGGCTACTAACAGATTGAGGCTGAGCCTAAGGTCTGGCTTGGATCGAGCTGGCTTGGGGCAAATGCTATTCGTGGAGCAATCATGCTCAGTTATAATGCAAGCAATTTCATAAGATGTCACTCACTTCCTCATACAGTTCCAAGAGTTGACAATTGGGTACTCTTGCTCACATGATAGTCCTAGACACTTAGGTTTAGTGAACAACTGGTACTAATGCTACTACCATGTTAGCTGGGTCGAGAGGGGTTTTCATGAATAGTTTTTCCTCTATTCAGGACTGTCTTTTCTTGTTGAGCATTTTTTCTACATCAACTCTCTTGTGAAATTGTTCTTTCACATACACTAATGATTACACTAATCATGCCAAGGTTGTGGTGTGCAGCTGCAACCCCTGCATGTTTGCTGGCTCACAGCTGGGGGCACTCCTTCAGAGTGCCTGATGGCTCAACGTAACTTCATGGCTCAATGTCACTTTGTGGCTCAACATCACTTTGTGGCTAGTTTCTATTAAGGCAAATTTAACCAGAGTTTATAATATATGATAATGTTTTAATTAATCTAGATTAAATTGAGTTAACATGAATCATAAACTGAGATCTTTAAGTTAATGTCCTATAATAAAGAAAAATTTGCAGAATAAGCTCCAAGTGTTATCATCAACCCCTCACATCAGAGTTATCAATTATACTACAAGCACCACCATTTATTCTTCCAAGATAGTAAGTGGAGCCATATGCATATGTTGAAGTTCATATTCAGGTAGCCCTTTGTAATATGTGTACATGTTCTGGCAACTGTATACTAGTTATGCTTATGTTTTCCTTTATTATATTATTTCATTTGTTCTTGCTTATGTTGATTGATAGATTGTTTCACTACCAGTATCATTAGGATTCTGGTAACTTGTTATATTTTGTATTAGTTATGTTTTGTACCAGTAAGGTTTTGCCCTAGGGATTCCAAGGGAAGGAATGGTCATGTATACCAGCAGTAGAGAAAAGGCTTGGGTGAAGGGTTACCTTAAGCTATCAGGATTCCAGTAGGATCACAAGATTCTGGTAGTGTACACTTACTAGAAATAACAGTAGTTGCAGGTTTTCAGAAACCTCTGCCTTGGGTGGAGGAAATCATGTATTTAAGACAGGCTTCCTGACTAGCAGGAACCACCAGACTTCAAACAGAACCTAGATAAGAAATATACTTGGTTGAATGGCGATTCTCTTTCCCCCTTTCCCCTTTGCTTCTTCTAAGACCTTCTTTTCTTTACCTCTCTAGTCTCCCTTAGGAATCGAACACTAGCTGGCCTACTACTGATCTCTATTATATTAGTTCATACAGGTTACCACCTGTTACACCCTTGAATCAATACAGTCGACCCAAGAGGAGTATTCCAATGTTGCTGCCATTACTTGCAAATGCAAAATACTGGTATCACAACTCAGGAGATGAGTATAAGGTCAATAGTCATGACAATTGAGGCCTGGAGCAAACTATAAATTGTCTAAAGACCAGGAGCTAGCTGTATGCTAGTACTTAGACTAGCTTGATTCTGTGGGTACCAGTGCTCACCTACCGATGCTGAATAGCTGTGCAAATGCAATTTTACAATATACTCATACTGGCCCCAGACCAGCACTAGTTGTCAATAATCAGTAGGCCCAATGCCTTCTGTCTTTTCATGACAAGTAATTTATTCACAAGCAAATGACCCTTGATGTAGATCACAAGAATGCCCACCTGCTAGATGATATTTGTGCCTGGTTCGAGAAGTATATTGCAGTTTGTGAAAAGTTTAATATTCAGTACTGTGACTAGTACAACTTCAATGAGACTGGCTGTTATATTGAGGTTAGTTGTAACCAATAGATCATTACACAGGAACCAAGCAAGCAGTCTTCCCTTGAAAGTTCAACCAACTGTGAGCTAGTTTGTGTGTATGAACCCATTAGTAGTGATGAGGCTGTCCTTCCACTAATGATTATCATTCCTACTCATATTCATAAGGAATCAGGGTATACCACAACAAGAATCCCAGGGGACTATCTAGTTAGCACATTAAAAACAGGCTGTAACAATGATGAATTGATGATAAAGTGACTTGTCTACCTCAATTAGTTTTCAGTCAAATGATAGGATAGCATGCATCGACTCCTACTCCTTGATGGCTTCAGTTCATACTACACAAAGCAGTTTCTCAACTACTGTGATGAGTATAAGATTATTGTATCCTGCCTTCCTCGCCATTTAAGCCATGTCCTTCAACCCTTAGACATTATCATATTTCAGCCATATAAGCATTTCCATACTGAGGTAGTGGAAGCTACTACCTATACTAGCTGTAAAGATTTTGACAAATCTAAATTTTTGAATACTATTGATACCATCAGGCAGCAAACCTTCAAGTCCTCAGCAATTTAATCAGCCTTCCATACTACTGGCCTCATTCCCTACAATCCTGATATTGTGATATCTAAATTGCAGGAAGCAGCTATTACTTCCTCACAAATACCAAATCCTTCTTCCAACTCTTCACCTTCCTCTAGCATTCCTCTTACCCTTGCTAGTCTGAAGATCCAAGGTCAACTATTACTAAATGAAGCTAATGACCTCTCTCTAGGCTTTCAACAAAGACTGATGCTTGTACTACAAGATGGCCTGACTTTGGCACAGTCAGGTGCATTGGCCATGGAATATATGGAACATACCTGAGCAGCTGAGGAAGCAAGAAATACAAGACAGAGAGCACAAAGCAGGAGGTAGGTCCAAAAAGGAAGGGTCTTGTATGCCTCTGATATATGTTAAATGGTGAAAAAGAGGGAGGATGCACAGGTGAAAAAGCAGAAATACAGTTATGCAGGGCTCACAATGCTAAAAAGAAGGTAGATCAAGCAGTACTTAAGCCTTTCCTGGATGAAATTAAAGACCAAGCAAAGGCTAGATGTACTGTATGAGCATATAAAAAGAAAATATCTAAGCTAATAGTTACTGGCATAAAGCAACAAGCAAGATTGCAGAAACTGATGTAAAATAAAAATCCTACTTTAAAATATTATATTACATAAAAAAAGGCTGTGTTGAGCCATAAAGTGATGTTGAGACACAAAGTGACATTGAGCCACAAAGTTATGTTGAGCTGTCAGGTACACTGAAGGAGTGCCCCCAGTTGTGAGCCAGCGAATATGTACAGGTTGCAGCTGTGCGCCACAACCTTGGCATGATTACCTCACTTTGATTCATTTTATATATTAGAACATACCTTTATTTCTACACAATCTATCTATCTACAGAGTTCACATAATATAAGATGTTTTGAAACATTAAACACTTCCAATTGGTGGAAATCAAGTTGTAAAACCTTTTTATACTATTTTCTTGGTAGGGAGGGAGTTTTATTTTCACTTATTTAATAGGATATCATTTAAGTTAGGTAAGAATATGATACCCTGTTATAAAAATGCTTGGTAGAATATATATGCCATGATGTATTATGGAATTATCAATTCATGTCTGGAAAGCTCATTTTACCTTATATTATATAGTGTTCAGGAGAGTGGACTACAAAGCCAACTATTGATTAAGGGGATATTGATAATAGTTGATAGGCTTTGTTTCAAGACTGAAGTATTTTTTCAGGAATAAGGAGAAATTAATAGTAGTTGATATCATTAACTGGGAAAAGAAATCTTTCAAATCAGACCAAAACTAAAGAAAGAGTGATTTGAAGTTAGGTAACTTTAAAGGCTCATGACTTATGGAAAAATAGTCTGTTTTGGATGATCTTTTTTTAACTGTCAGTTAATAACCTATTGTTGATTCCCTATTGGTCAGAAATGAGGTCTCGTAATGGATACTAAATTATTAGAGCAATTAACTTGAGCTACAAGTTAGAACTTAAAAACTTGAAGGTATTTACTAATTAAGTTAAAATGAACTTTATGGTAACTTGAAGTGCAAAAAAAAATAGATACACTTATCATCTATTAAAGATAAGAAGGAGCTAGTAAGTAGTATGAGAAGGAGAATATAAGGGTACAGCCAAGTACTAGTTCAATAACTTGAAGAGCAGTAAGAGTTTTCTTTTCTACTTGCTTTAACTTTAGATCTAGGAATACAGAATTTAATAAAAACTTTTGGAAACTAAAGACTTATGAACTTGGAGGCCTAAGGCAAGTATTGCTAATGTAGTGGTGAGATTTAAGTTGTAGTAAAGAATATTATTACCATCAAGGGAGTTAATTTAGAGATACAGTGTAATATATTAAGAGAAACCATCAAAGCAATCTGGCTGTCATACTGTACCATACATTTCCTAAGTATTTCTTAGCATACATGTGAAATCTATTGAAAAATAGCATTGTGTAAATTAATGTAACCCAACAGGAAAGGGGTACCCTATAAAATAATTATAAAAGAAAAACTTAGTTTAGAAGCTGTATGTGGTTCACACAGGACTATTAAACATAAGTTATTTCATGATAATTGATAGTAGACTTTATATAGATTCCCAACATATAATAATACAACTGGGACAAACTAACCTTACTAATATCTCCATCTGGTACTGAAGATATATTGCAGCATCTGAAATATACTGATAGTAATTGTAGTAATGGATTATCACTTTTTGAAACAATTGGTAGCCCACGGAATAAAGATAGGCTGATCAGATACAGTGACTCCTGCCAGCTGAAGGTTGAGAGACTCAAATCTGAGTGAGAAGTTGTGAAACTTTTTCTAGCTCAATCATTCATACAAAAATAGGAGTAATTTCCTCAATCCTTCATCTCGGTACGATAGTAGAAATTGGGATCAAAAAATGCCACAATATGGTATAATATGTTTAGGGATCTTGCTAAGATCTTATGGAAATATAAGGTAGTGGAAGTCAAACATACTCGTGCCGAGGTTGTGGCTAGTTACCACAACCCCTGGCTGCTCGCTTGCTCGCAACCTGGGGTACTCTAAAGAGTGCCCGTCAGCTCAACATGACTTGACAGCTCAACCTGACTTGTGGCTCAACACAAACTTTTGTGGCTTAGCAGAACTATTTGTGGCTTGACACTGTGGCTTAGCATAGCATTATAATATTTATAAAATATAGCTTTATTGCTCAATCCAACCTTACACCTTAATTAAAATATTATTGGATACACAGAACTTTACAGGTCTCTAGCATGAATAGATCGAACACACGGAGTATTCTATTAGTGGAATTATGTATAGTGGATTGTCCTTGCATATTCGAGCATACATACAGAATTCCACCCCCAGGATTCCTATTGTGTTTGGTCCAATCATGTTAGATACTTGTCTATAACTTTAAAGGCCTATTGAACCTTATAGATCACTATAACTTAGCAGTTCATTGTAACTTTGCATTCCAATATAAATTTGCACTTCAATACAGCTTGGTAGCTTCATTGAACTTTGTAGCTCAATGAAACTTTACCATTGAACTTGAATCAAACTATATAGCAGAAAATTGTATGTGAATTCTATTAAATATAACAATCTATTACATATCTACTAGTATTAAAAACAGTTCATGAGTTCCAGAATTACCAAGGACTCACAGGCATATCTTTCCAACGTATTCCTCAAGATATCAGTTAACTCAGCACTCCTCTATGCTCAACAGGAGCCTCCTTTTCTCATCTACAATACTACCTATACTACTACAAATATGCCAGCAACACCCCCCTTTATGCTTCCCAGTCAGCGGGTTGAACTATATAAGGATATCGAGATCCGAATCCAGGCAGCACTTGCATCATTAGAGGGATTGGAATCCGAAAAACCAAACCTTGCTGCTCTTGCCTGAAAATACGAAATCCTAGTCTCCTGACTTTGTGCACGATGGTAAGGAGTTTCATCAAAGCAAGATAGAGAAGCAACAAACCGAAAGCTTTTAGAAGACCAAGAGTTCGCTGTCTGTCAATATCTAGACTGCCTTGATGCAGTAGGAACCAGTGCCCATCTTCCTATGGTTTCAGGTTGTGCAAATGCAGTGCTTCAATATGCTCATAGTGGTCCACTTCCAGCACCAATGGTTGGTGACCATTTGGCACAGCGATTTCTGACTCGACATCCGGGGTACTCAATTCGCAAGCAACATACCCTTGATGTTGACTGAAAGAATGCGCATCAGCCAGCAGAGATTCAAGACTGGTTTGAAAGATACCAGGCTATTTGTGAAAGATATAGCATTCAAGAATGTAATCGCTATAATTTTGATGAAACCGGTTTCAGAATTGGGGTTGGGCGCAATCAGTGGATTATTACCAGAGATCCTTCACGACAGTCATACCTAGGAAGTTCTACGAACCGGGAGCTTGTTTCAGTTTGTGAAACAATCAGTGGCGATGGAGCTGTTCTGCCACCCCTGGTTATTATTCCAGGGGTAATCCACCAAGAACTATGGTATACAACAACAAGTATACCTGATGATTATCTTATCGGAACATCAGAGACTGGTTATAGCAACGATGAATTGTTGATGAAGTGGCTTGCCCATTTTCAAATTTTTTCATAACAGCGACAAGTTGGTGTCTACTGACTACTACTTCTGGATGGCTTTGGCTCCCACTGCACTAAGCAGTTTATTGATTACTGTAATAATCATAAGATTGTTGTATTCTGTCTACCCCCCCACACCAGTCACCTCCTCCAACCACTTGATGTTGTAGTGTTTCAGCCATACAAGCATTACCATGCAGAGGCTGTAGAAGCTGCAACCTGTACTGGTTGTGGCCAGTTTGATAAATTAGAATTTTTAAACACAATTCATTCAATCCGACAACAGACATTCAAGCCATTGACAATCAGGTCATCATTTAAAGCAACTGGACTCATCCCATACAATCCAGATGTCGTTGTGTCCAAGTTATGTGAGTCAGTTATCCATCTGAACCATCCACTGACACCACCACGAGCATCATCACCTATGGTTCCTCTTACTATTCGAAGCTTAAGACAAATGGGAGATGAGTTACAACACGATGCAAAAGACCTATCACCTTCCTTTCAGCGGAGGCTTAAAATGGTCCTACAAGGTGGATTAGCCCAAGCGCAGTCTGGTGCACTCACAATGGAACATATGGAGCACACTTGTGCTGCTGAGGAAGCAAGGGCAGTGAGACGCAGAGCTCAGAACCGAAGGCAGATACAGAAAGGAGGAGTGATATATGCTTCGGAAGCCCGTGAGATGGCAAAAAGCCGGGAGGATGTGGAATTGGAAAAAGCGGAGAAACAGCTATCACAAGCCCAGAATGCAAAGAAATGGTTAGATTGAGCAAAGTATAAGCCTCTGCTTGATGAGATCAAACTATGTTTTAAAAAGC